>JABFFC010000164.1:0-113815 GCA_013623535.1 Fusarium penzigii | reverse complement strand
TGCGCTCTATAGCTTTCTATTTACGCCAATAATAACGTTAATAAATCTAATATATAATTATACGCAATACCTTTCTACTTACGCCATTAATAAGGGCATTATATATAATCTAATAATCCCTTTTTAAAAGTAAAATAATATACTTAATCTCCGCTAGCATAAGTTTCTTATAACGCCCGGTATAGTATTTTTTCTTATATATACCGTCTTTTTGCCAGCGTTAAAAGATTTTAAAGACATAAGACGATATTATATTAAATTCGCATGCGATATTATAGTATAATCTCCCCTTAGATTTCTCGCTAATTATAAGAGCTCTAATAATATTATTAAAGTCCCCATTAGGTATACGATTTGCGCTTAGAACAGCACTAATAGATCGCATTAGAGTTTCCATTTAGTTAAGAAAATAAAGAATGAAAAGTATGCACGCGTCGTGGAAAATTATAGTAGTTGGCGAGAAGGTAGGGAGTGTTCTCAAAAATATGGCACCCCACTATAGTTCCACAGGCTTTGGCACTAGCATTGACCATGCAATGAAACTGACCTTTTAGAAACGATTAGCCGATGGACCGGCTAGCACGGCTTCAAAGCTGAAGCAGTATTCTAGAATATGTTAGGCAGGAAAGTCTGCGGTCTAGGCCCTGTTCCTGTGTAAGTGGTCAAAGGAGGCATAAGACGACCAACAACCAACAACCAACAGGAATTTACATGCAAGGATACACCACTCATTTCAACATAGCCACGATGGATAGGTGCAACACCGCTTTACTTAAGAGACCGTTCCCTCCCCAAAGAAGCAACACCTGAGAGTCGTCACATTATCCCTTTCAACAACTTCTCATTCCACAGCCAATATTGCAATAATCTCCACAATGGAGCTGTGGTTGATTCTCGTCATCTTCGTCACCGATGCTTGTGCCATCATCGTTCGTGTCGCTTCGGGACAATGGACGACCCAAGCAAAACTCGGCTTGCTTGGTACACACCTGGCGCTGTTGGCTGATGTTTTGCAGAACGCAGTCAATAAGCGCATACAGTAACCCGCTGCACCGGAGCTGAAGAATGAGCTGGAGATTGTTCCAACTTTCTCGATACTTTCACCCATGCGGGGAACTGTCCGAGGTTGTTTACCATCTATCGAAAAGTTGGGCAATCGACGCCATCGTATGGACAGGTTAGGTGCATTATTGGTCATTTTTGCAACGATGTAGAAATAGGGATATTCATAGCCACTATCGACAGATCCAACGGCGATATCATCACAAAGTCATTGTCCGTGGCAAGTCATCGTATGAACAGGCACCGGTAGTCTTGGTGATGGTTATGGTCTAGAGCTGGGGAATAGGAGGTAAATTTTACAGAAATGGAGTATATCTCGGGCTGAGATACGAGTAGAGCCTACTGGTTGGTTCCAACCAGCCTGAATGCACAGAAAAATCATTTTTCAACTGCCGGCAGCAGTCAATCATAACCGCAAGAACCCACTTCTCAATCTATTTCCATTGTCATACAGGGTGCCGATATAGATCTAGATACTACGTTAGTAATTCTACTGAATCGTTCATTGTTTCGGTCTCGCACACTCATTTTGGACGCCTCTAAATGCCAGTGCCTATTCGTAAGCAAGCAAGACGATGGACTACAGTCAAGTTATTATCGTGACATGAGGGGTTTTCTGTCATGATTACTTCAATAAAAGAAGAGTGATTCAAACTTGGCTGCTATCTGAATAGTCGAAGATTCCTTTCTAGCAATATGGCGAGTACTCGCACCTCTATATTTGTAATACCACTCCATCTCAAGACAGGTAATCTCTTCACTCTTTCTGCAATCCCATAGCTATGTTGACTTTTGTGGGAATGAAATTCTCAATGATAGATGGAATGCTAATTCCATCACTAGCGAACATAGATAGAGTAGAATGGCTTTTATGCGGGCAGATCCATTAAGTCGACACAATGCTATAAGGTGATTCAGATAATAATTAATACATGCTCTGTCATCTGCTCAGTAAGTTGCAAAATTATAAAATGCCCTCATGTAAAATTGATAGTTTACTTTTATAAGTATTATAAATATGTATAAAGTAAAATCTTATGCCCCTTCAACCGCCTTCAGGGCTTCTGCAACTACCTCATCCAGATTCTTCTTGGGCAGACCCAACAGCTCATTCATGATCTCTCCCTCCTTCTCAAGATGACCTCCATATCTTCCAGTGACAAACCCTGTCTCGATCAACTCGTAGATCGCATACTTGTCGCCAGCAGCCACCGCAGCTTGCTTCTCCCCAATGAGTTTTGCACTGTCCACTCTCTCAACAGTGTATTTATCACCACTGATACGCTGGATCGCCTCCAAGAGGATGTTTTGCGTGATGGCAAAGTCGCTCAACCAAATGATTCTGTTTTTTGTCTCGTTCCACTTCTTGGTCAGAGCGTTGACAAGCGCCAGTGCGGTGTTGTCCTCGGTAGTGGTGCTGAACCAGCCGTTACCGTCGTCCCAGAAGACGAAGCGCTTTTCCTTGATGTGCATGCCCAGGAAATTGTGAAGAGCACTCCACTTGAGCCACATACCGCAAGCAATCACCATCCACTCCAAGCCCTCGGATTCCTTAGATCGGAGATAATCTTGAACCTCGCCCTTTTCACGAAAGACTGAATTCAAAGCTCTTGCTTCTGGCTTGTTGTTGTTGAGGCCATATTCGGAGGGAACATATCTTCTGACTTTGGCAGCGACGGCAGCGTCGACGAACCGCAGTTGATCACTGACGGCTAGGGAAGTCATACAGTTGATGACGGCATCCTGGCCAGAAAATGCAGAGACGAGGGCTTCAGAAGGGTATGAATCGTCGATGGTGATGATTTTTGCTTTTGAAGGCAGGGTGCCTTTTGATGAAGAGCGTTGCAGGGCTGTGACGACAAAGGAGGGCTCATTGAGTAGAGCGTTGAGGACGATGCTTCCAATAGAGCCGGTGCCACCAACAATCAGGATGTTTTTAAACGGAGAAGACATTATTGCGCTTGAGATATGATATGAGTTATTGAGTCAATGTTTTGGATCGAATGGGTGAGATGTGTCTATGGAGTGACTATAAGAAAAACATTGAATGATCGGCCCTTGATGGTTTTATAACTTCCAGGTTCTCATGCTGGATTGATAATTTAGACAACAAAACGAAGCATTCCATCAAATGGATCATGTCCGATTGTCCCGTTCGGTCTCCTCCACCACTTAGCTGAGTAATTGCCCCTCCTTTACCAGACAAGCATTCAGTCCGCACCATCTTTTACTCATCATCTCCGAGCTGAATAATGCCCGAGCTTTGCGTTGGTAGTGTCAATTAACCCGATTGGCTAGAACCATGCCCTACCATTTAACCACGTCTTACCTGCAGTCGGGGAACATTACTCACTGTGTAACGATTCATTCAAGGGCTGGGACGCCACGAGTGCGACGTACTAATCACGGCCGACAATATGTCTTTGTCCATCATTATGTCCGTAGCAGAGCTTCAAACATGTCCTGTGTGAATGACAGGCTGGCGTAGCACCATTTATTGATATAAAGCCAGTAGCCATGACAAGTTGATGAGTTACAGATCCTTGAGCCTTGCTTTTTTCGAAAAACAAAAGTATTGCCGTCGTTTGAAATTGTCCAGAAAAACTATTTGCATCCCTTTGCTCTTCACAAATAATACATTATTCGTGCTGTTCCCGGTCTGGCCCTTTGTGTTCAATAATACTCAATTGCCAACATGTCTGGACAAGAGTATACCATCTATCGCTCTGGCGATGGCAACGGTGGCTTTACCCCCTCCAAGGTCAAAGTCCCTGAACTCGGACCCCATGATGTCCTGGTTCGAATCACCCATAGCGGCGTGTGCCATACAGATGTAACATTCTGTCAACTTGGCGCTCCAATCGCTCTGGGCCACGAAGGCGTGGGCATCGTGGAAGCTATCGGTTCTCTGGTGACTCAATTCAAAGTGGGTGAACGCGCTGGAGGCGGCTTCCATCGAGATGCCTGTGGTCACTGCAAGTACTGTCTTTCCGGAAGAGACATCTACTGTTACCAGCGCGTCATCTTCGGTGAAGGAGATGTCGACAATGGCACTTTCAGTAACTACTACCTTGGCAAGGAAACGTTTCTCCACACAATTCCGGAAAACCTTGCCAGCGAGCATGCCGCACCTCTTCAATGCGCAGGTGCGACGGTCTATACTGCGCTCAAGGCCACAGTGACAAGCGATAAGCGAGTGGGAATACTTGGTATTGGTGGGCTAGGTCACCTCGCCATCCAGTACGCGGACAAGATGGGAGCAGATGTTGTTGTGTACAGCACAAGTGCTAGTAAAGAGGAAGAGGCGCGAGAGTTGGGCGGGAAAGAGTTCCATCTTCTTGATCGCATGTTCGACGAGATTACGGCACCGATTGATGTTCTCATAATTTCTGGGACAAAGTACCCTGATTGGGACAGGTGCGTTATTATCAGCCACCATGATTTGTTAGTTGCTAACATCGTTGTCATCAGGGTTATGGCTAAAGAGTTCCTAGCCAGGGACGGTGTGATTGTACCCCTGGCAGCACCAGTCCAAGGACCACTCAGCCTCCCGTTAGTCCACCCGCTCCCGTATCTCAATTCCTTACTGACCATATCGTAGCGCTGGAGCCATGTTCTTCCAAGGCTTCCACGTGTTCTCCAGTCTTGTTGGATCTCGACAAATCCATGACGAGATGCTCGAGTTTTCGAGTCGTCATGGAATCAAGCCCATGGTTCAGCTTTTCAAGCATGAAGGGCCGGAATCTATCAGGAAAGTGTTTGAGCTTCTGAACCAGAATAAGGTCAGATACAGGGCCGTGTTGGAATTGTGATGCTTGGGCCGTGACTAGATTAATCTCAGATCGGTTAAATCAATAATCATGTAGCTAATCTTTAAGTGAGCGATAGCCATCAAGTGCAAGAAGATCTACTTGTGTAACTGGACTATATATTGAGCTGCTGTTATGAACTCCACCCATGATACTTGAGCACTTGTAATTAGCCCTGTGATGCGATACTCAATATGCAATTAAAGGCCTTTGACATCAAAGGCATTGGTAAAAGGCTTCATAGGTTGGAACGTTCACTAACCCAGTTGCAAATGGATAGCATGTATGCAGATATTGGAGGAAACCAATACGTGGACATGGTGCTTATAGATGCTGTGAGGTAGCTAGGGTCTAAACTAGTATACCACTCTAAGAGAAGAGTGCCTACTATCGAATATCGACTATATAGTAGCGGTTGAGCGTATTGGTAGAGGAAGTAACCCAGGATGGATAAAACCCAACTCTGGTAACTTAGCCAGTGTCAGTTACTTCGATTCTAGTAACATCTCTACCTAGTCTTACCTAACGTCTGACCAACATTGTGCTATATCTTCAATCTGTTAACTAAGAACCCTGCAACATTTGGAATATTTCCTATAAGAATGAGGACATCATGAACTAACTTCTATCCTAGTCTAACGACCCTATTGCTCTTTTATAATGTAACCGAGATAGGCTACTAGGCCAGCAATTTGACAGTACGATTAATTCTCTCTTAATTAAGCATAAATAACTAAATAATCATTGTCCCCCATAACATTAAGTCGATATATAAACTCCTGATTATTAGCTCTATTAAATAACTAGGAGACCGTTTATTATACAAACTTTAACTAGCCTTATCGAAATAAAGAACGTTAACGGAGTTTACGACAAATTCGTCCGACTGCTAATAAGTAAAATGCTTATAAAGAAAATAGCCCGAAGGCTTACAGCTTGCCTAAGCTTGACCTAATACGGTGCATAATATTGATGCATCGGACTTGACCGAAAGGCTTCTATTAGGGCTGATAAGAGCAAAATATTAGTAATGCTGCTGCAAGCGGTGATTGGTGCAGATATTAGGCTATTGATAGTCATCATCACTCAACAACGCACGATAGAGTGGCTACAAAAGTATTTTCAACTTCGATGCTTACATTTAGTTGTCGGAGAGCTCTTGAATCCTAGATAACAATTGCTCTGACAGCTCAAGGTACCCTGCAAGGCTCGTATAGGTCAAGATGGACTCTACCTCTCATACAGCCATGTCCTCCTCTATATCCGCCAATCCTAATGAACCGGAAGATGAAATTACAGTATCGACAGCCAAAAGGGGTAGACCTACTGCCGATGCAGCTTCAGATGGTCCCATAACGGATGTAAGTGATGGCAGCCGGTAGGATATGATAGCCTACTAGGTCAAGTCTTGACTGAACATCCATCCATCCCCTTGAACCCCGCTTTCTCTCGGCGCCTGCTGACTGATCACAAACAGCGTCGACGGCTACAGAACCGTATGGCCCAGCGTGCGTATCGACAACGCAAGCAGTCGGCAATCGATATTCTTAGGCAGACAGTCTCGGAGCTTGAGAAGTCAAGAGAAGAAATCAGCCAAGAGTTTATCAACTTCACCACCGTGATCCTCAGTCAGAATGCCGTCCAACATTCTCCTGAAGTTCTCAATCATATCAAGAACTCGACTTTAAGTCTACTCCAGAGCGCAGAGGCCGTTGATGGTTTGAGGCTTCTCGAGGATCGAGTTGCGGAAGTCTTGGCTGCAGAGAGCTCAGAGGCAGTCAGATTAACTTCAGATAACCAGGGGTCGGAGATGAACCTAGAACCTGACTTTCCAGTTCACTCTGCCCACTCCCTTGATTCAACTGCAAGTTTACATCTCAACCCCAGTTGGACGCCAAGTCTTTCCGACGCATTTGCCCAACTTCGGACGCCATTGAGCTCCACACAATCATCCAGTCTAAACTCTAGGCTTCCCGGCGCATCAGTAGCTTCCACATTACCATCTCCGAGATCATATGCTGCACAGGAACAAACATTTGGTCGTCGACTACTGAGAGCATCCCAGGAAGGTGGATACCTTTTGGCATCAATGAAGAACCCGCCGCCGACATGGTACATGAAAGTCTTTGGTCTTTGCATACGCTACGAATCTAGAGAGGAGATCCGCAATCGTTTGGGTAGAGCTATTGGACGTTTCGGCAATCTATCCCAGGAGAGTGAAACCAACAGTGCTTTGCCTCCATCGGGAACCATGGGACCATACGGACCAACTGTCGAGGAACTTCGGGATATGCGCTTGAATGCCCAATTACACTTAATCGATGAAGAATACGCAGGAGACTTTTTCGACTCAGACGAGATCGAGATATGTCTTCGGGGGTATGGTGTGAGAATTCCTCCTAGGAAAGACTTTGTCACCGCTTGGATCGACATGGCCATGTTTGAGGACGCTGAAGATACAGAGCCGGCAGATTTCCAGAATGACATTCCTGGAATAGTTTCAGAGACGCCAGTTGCGCAAACGAATCACTCGGATTTTGAGAAGGTTGTGATGGTTGACCAGCCGGAAGACACGATGGGTATCGACAAAGAGGCGATGCCAAGACAAAGAAGGCCGGGACTACTGAAAGAACGCTGGAAAACACCAGTCATACGAAACACAAGAGTCACGGTAGATGTGGAACGTCTCATCACATGTAAGTGACTGCACGGTGTCTTTTGAGAACAGACACACTGACAAATGACAGGCCTGACTCATTCGACCGTTTGTTTGGGGCACATGCCTGTGGTGCGACCTCTCGATGTCCGGAAGGCACTGAGGGATTCTATCGTGATCGAAAGTGACTAGGTATTTCCAAGAGAGTATGTGCGGTTCTGATACAAGGGCTAAGAAGAGGATGATGATGTAATGAATAATGTGGTATTTGACGAGAATACATGTGGAAAGCAAGACGATGAATACATTGATGCCATTTCTTCCAAGTCACTCGATTGTTTAGAAAAGTTACAACCGCTGATGAGTACTGGACATGTGATGGTAGAAGCACCTAATTAGCGTTAATTAGTAATTAATTGGCAAGCAAAGAATACAATCATGTGCTTTACAGATGAATCTTGTGCTGAGCACTCATGCCGTACGTGAAATGAGATTCGTCTCCAAACTTGTCACTCGAGGCTCAGTTTATGGTAGCCAGATGAACCATTCCATAATCACTCTCAATGAATTTGTCCCTCGGGTCTGATGTAGCAGGTATGTCTCCTGTTCTGTATCGTTTCATGCAGCTGTGATGCTGCATCTGGACCCAACCACTATGTCTTAACTAACATCCTTGTTGACCCGGTGTCGTGATGGCGTTCCCAGCAGAGTTGATATAACTCTTGAGCTTGCTTGTTCCATTGCATTTATACTTGATAGCCTGGACGAACATCTGCGCGTTAAGCTTCGCCCCATCCCAGTTCGTGTGCGTATTGTCGTTTGGAAAATATGTCTTGGCCTTGGTAGCGCCCATTGCCTGGAACAGAGCAACAGAATACTTGGTGTGGTCGACGTATTCAACACCAGCCGCATTGGCCACCGTCTTGGCGTAGTCTGCAAATGCCCAGCTTGATTGTAGGGTGTTGCCGGTCCAGTAGTTACGATTGACCATGCCGGAGATGATGGGAGTTGCGCCTTTGGCTTTCACGTCCGCAATCATCTTGCGGAGGTACCAGCCGAACGTGTGAACAACTTCGGTTGCGCCGGTTGTTGTGGTGACGGTAACAATGTTGTCGCCAGTTCCGGGAAGAGTAGCTCTGTCAGATGCCGCGGGATCACCATCATCGTTGTGACCCATTTCGATAACGACGAAATCGCCTTGTGCTGTGTTGGACAGCAATGTCGTCCAAAGTCCTTCATTGATGAACGATCTCGTGGAGCGGCCATTGCGGGCGAGATTCGATACGGTCAGACCTAGGTACTCGTGGATGTAATAACCCCATCTATACAGTCTGTCAGTAAGATCGTCCTTCACTTGATCATGGGGGGGTGACCGACCCTTGTAGCGCATTGCCAGTGACATAGTTTGCGGCTGTGCTGTCCGAACAGATCAACAACTTTGCAGCCTCGATGGGTGCTACAAGTAACACAATGCTCAGCAAGTTAAAAAGATACATATCGTCGAAGACTTGGCAATAGCATTACCAAGTTCCATTCTTCTGATGGTATAATCCTAAGTTCTTATAGTTGTTGCTGGACCCTATATCCCGAGTCCCCAGACACGGAATAATGGACCAGAGGTGGATAAACTATGTCCGCCGAAAGCTCACGTAGCCCGATTGAGTAACTCGGAGTTGAGACTAGTATTCTTACTGCCCCAACTAAGGAAGGTTGTGGACATGAAACGGTCGATTCGAACCTAGGGCATTCGACATATGGTCAAAAGTCGAAACTAAACGACATCAAGTAATTGCAGCTACAATGTCTGGAACGATTGTCCGTAAAACTTCGATTGAAAAGTTACAGGTATGTACATCGACATGGGTTGTTCAAGTCCATGCCGTGGACAAGTACTGTAGAGGCTTGGTCCCGAACGACTTCCACCGCTAACCCAAACTCGGATCCAAACCCGGGGCACCCAGTATCTTATGAAGTACTATATCCCGTTCCAATTCTTGTATTGAGGCCTGGTTACATAACGCAAACTAAACTAAATACAGTCGACTTCAGTTTCACGATAGATGGGTCATGAATGCAAGGAACGCTCTCGTGTCGGGACTTCTGCCTTCATTTCATTTTGTCGATGATCATCTCTCCATAACCATAGCAAGCCGAAGACCTGACATTTCCTATTGGTACTAGCTCTAGATTATTCATGATAAGACAGAGTCTCGCACGAGGATCAATCGCGACAAGAAACTCCGAGTTGACATGGCTCACTTCACGACTCCCTTGACTTGATAGAGCACCATACGTGAATTGTTTCGCAAGCCACACTACTCTCATGGTCTTAATGCTGGCAATCAAAAATAAGACACCCATTGAGCGTGAGCCTCAACGGAAGCCCAGTATTGCCCGAACAGTAACTTGTGAGCATTACAATGCGACGCCATTCCTCTAACTCGGTACGCGTGTGCATGTTGCCCAGCTTAGTTGCCATGTCCGAGAAGCCTGGCACGAACTTCGGCTCACGGCAAACAATTGTATTGCTGTCGGCAACAGAATACCCATATCCATGCTCACTATCCCTGCGATCATCCAGGCAGGCCCGCTGCTAGAGGTGTGGTCGACGTGTTCCAAATGTATTGCAGCCTCACGGGACTGTCACCTGTAGCAAAAGATCGGCTTTGTGCATGAATTTGGTAGTAATTAATAGCCGAGAGCCTGATTACAGAGAAATGATGTGGAAATAATACATTTAACCAACCAGTATTTATCCCGAAACATATTTTCCCCAGTCAAGCACTCAAAATACCCTATACCTAGATGCTAGCAATAGATCGTTCGGCACCAATTTCGTTAACCCGCATTCAAACAGCCAAAAGTGGGTGACATATGAAGAGAGACAATCCCTTGGTAAAATTCTAGAAGTAATGAATTAGTTGCATGATAGTAATAGAAGTACTTGGCTGATTAAATGGAGAATGTTTACATAAAGATACTAAATAATGTAGGCTTGTGGTACGACATATGTCTTGGCTCCAACCGATCAACAATTGTCCTGTCCCAACTCTGCATGTCATTATGGGCGTCAATCACGCTATCAGCGTTACTTCACATGCGCTCGATTCAGTCTTGTCACACACCTCCTCTTTTTCTGACTCTGGATGACAAGTGCCGCATGGGTTGTCCGATGGTGTACACGTGGATGAGTGCCGAACCCCCACCCCTCCACTTCAGTAGAGGCTCTCTCCACCTCATCCATCAACATTCAACGCTCTGAAGGTGGGTTTTGTGGATGAGACTGGATCCAGCTTCAACTTCAAAAGTCGTGATGGCAGATCAATGCAACTGTTACTCTGCATCTAATCAACAGTCCTTCGATTTGCGATCAGGTAGCAGCAGAGCATGTCCAACAACGAACTGACAGCCTCCTTATCTAGCACCTGGAACTAACAAGGTATCACGCGGGGTTGGTCGCAACCAAACTAGCTCAATTCAGCTCCGGAACAGCGCCAGCCGTTGCTCCAAACGTCCATGCCGTACAGAACCTGGGGAATATGGTTTGTGGAACAACAGCCAACATGACTGCTGCCGTTCTCAATTTGGCCATCTTTTCGCAGATCTGGGGAATCTTGGCTGTAAAATTGGGACACGGATGGACTGGGGAAGTCTGGGGTGATACCCGCATTGAGGAACCGGGACAGCGAGATAGCGTTGGTTCCGAAAGAGGCTACCATCAGTAGATACGAAAAACGCGGAAAGTGGAGGAGCACTCCGTTGCTTGGGCTCATGTCCATCATATAAACCGGGTGAGCCCCATCATAATCCGTCGATCTTGGTTTCTTGTCAACATCTCCAGTATACCAGAGTCGACACTTTCCAACCTCATCATGGAGAAGCTCGACGCAACCCATTCTCAAATCGAGAAGCCTCACAGTGAGGGCTTCGAGCATCACCATGCCGCTCGTAACGTCCAGTCGGTGGCTCTCGCCGATGCCATCGCCAAAGATCAGCCCAACTACACCTCGCCCATGCAGCTGCGTCTGTACGGCATGGTCTTCGTCTGTGTTTTGAGTATGAACATCTTACCATCCGATGAGGACGTGTGAAACTGACTGGTATTAGACGGTGTCATGAACGGCTACGATGGCTCCGTCATGAGCTCAATCAATGCGATGCTTCCCTTCCAGGATCGTTTCGAAATCGGCTTTACTGGTTCTCTCAACGGCGCGGTATTCTCCATCTATACTGTCGGTAACATCCTTGGTAGTTTCATCTGTGGATACATCATGGATCGTTGGGGTCGTCGAGCCTGCATGTTCTGTGGTGTTACCCTTATTGTTATCGGCTCTGTCCTCCAGGCAAGCAGTTACCATCTTGCTCAATTCTTTGTTGGTCGCATTGTCACTGGTGTTGGAACCCCCATGTGCGCCACTGCCGCCCCTGTCTTCATTGTCGAGATGGCGTATCCTACATGGCGTGGTCTGGCTGGTGGTCTGTATAACGTGCTTGGATGGTACATTGGCGCCAACAGTAAGTTTTGCTTGACCCTTATTCCTGAAAAGTGACCACTGAATAACACTAACTTCCTTAGTCGCCGCTTGGACCTGCTACGGAACCAACTTCATCGAAAACGACTGGTGCTGGCGTATTCCCTACATTGTCCAGCTCTCCTCCCCCGCCATCGTCGGTGTAGTCGTATGGTTCCTGCCCGAATCGCCTCGTTGGCTGTGGCAGAAAGGTCGACGCGAGGAGGCCACTCAGATTCTCATCAAGTACCACGGCGACGGCAACCCTGACTCGGCTCTTGTGCGCCTTGAGATCGATGAGATTCAGCAGTCGCTGGCCGCGGAGGAGGAGTTATCCAACCACAACTGGAACTACAAGGTTCTGTTCAGCGGCCGTGCTAACCGTCTTCGCATGTGGCTCATCTTCCTCGTTGCTGTCTTCTCTCAGTTCATCGGAGGTGCTGTCATCTCTTACTACATGCCCGTCATGATCCGCGAGATTGGTATCACAGACTCCAGCCGCCAGCTTCTCCTCAACGGTCTCAACACTATCACGTCCTTCGTCAGCGGTGTTTTGGGATCCTTCTTCGTCGATCGTTTCGGTCGTCGTCCTCTCTTCCTCTGGGGTACCCTCCTCACTGGACTAGTCTACGTCCCCATCAACGTTCTGGCTGCCCGTGCGGAGCATGAGAAGATCCCCAACTCTCAGGCTCTAGCTTTCATCGCCATGATCTTCCTCTATGGTGTCTTTTGGTCTTTCTGCTGGACCCCTCTTCAGGCTCTCTATCCAGCTGAAATTCTTAACAACGAGGTTCGCGCCAAGGGCATGGCCACTCAGGGCTTCGTGTCTGGCGTGGCTAGCTTCATCAACACCGTGAGTATCCTCCAGACACGCTCGCTCCAACATCCTGCTAATATGAAGGTCTCTAGTACGGCACATCCGTCTCCCTCAACAACATTGGTTGGAAGACGTATACCATCTTCCTTATCCTTCATTTCGTCCATCTGGTTCTTCTTTACGTTTCCGTAGTCGAGACCAAGGAGCGTACTCTTGAGGAACTCGAGGAGATCTTCAACGACCCACACCCCGTCAAGCGCAGTCTCCAGAAGACTCGGGTCGTTATCGACACTGGTGTTGGTGCTCAGGTTAAGGATTTGACTGTTTGAACCTTTGTTAATTCTAGAGCGGTCAATTTAGGCTAGTAGAGCTGATTGAGCCAAGTTTCTTGAAGAGTGCAACTGAATACATGATATTACCAGAAAGCAGCACTTTTGTATGATCGACAAGCGGTTATGTCTTCTCTCGCAAATCAAGACTTCGAATTTTAATAGCATCTAGTACATGTCTCCAATTACCAAAAAAATGTCCTTAAATACGCCCCCCAGTTCCAGACCTAAAGTTACTGCATACCAAGGCGCACCCGATACCGTGCAATTTGATCAAATGCCCAGGGGAAGCACACTTGTAACCTCTCAAACACTTCTTATCCCAGGTCCAAGTTTCGGAAGGCTCCCCTTATCGCGGATGCACCGACTGGTGGGCGATGATCCAAGACATGTCAACCAATCTCAGGAACGAGACTTGCCTCTAGCGCCCTTCCACTTTTGTCCACACATGCCCTTGCCCACCAGGATCTTGCTCACTGCCATACCCTTCTTGGCTGGGAGCACAACTTCTTCGAAATACACCGACTGGATCTCAGGATCCAGCACGACGGCGCCAATCATGTTCCACATGTCAATCATCCGCTGAGCATTGACACTACTGACGCTTTTAGCAGCACTCATGGCTTTGGTTCGATAACGAGGGCCGAGCTTCACTGCGAGCTGTTTCAAGATATCGTCTCTGAGACCTTCGCTTTGGATGCCGCCGTCTTGTTCTGCTGGAACCTTGACATTCAGAACCTCGTAGAACAGAGGAGCCGCGTGGTAGTATTTGGGGTACTGTTGGAAGAGAGATTCATAAGCAGTACAAATGAATTCGCGAGGGTCTACAAAGAATTTAGCTTCGATATTGGTCTGGTCATAGAATAACCCCAATACTCACCAATCACTTCGGCGTTGCCTTCTTTAGTCATAAGGAAGTCAAGATTCACCTCGCCGCTCCCAAAGCTCCAGAGATAACTAACTGCGCCCATGATGATGGTAATGGCTGGAAAAGCAATCTGCCAGTACATGATGAGTTGGGTAAGTCGGATATAATGTTACTTTTGGAACCAGAAACATTCGAGATTCAGTCAAAGTGAAAGATGGCGGCGGTAATTTGAACAAGTGCTCAAACTTGGTGCTATACTCTGCCGGCTTGTGTGATGCGATATGAGAAATCGCTTCGCTGCTAGGTTGTGCACTGGACGCAGCTCGCATTTATAGCCTTCTGTCGTTATAGACACAGTTCTAAATTCCCCGTGACTGGTGATGAATAACTTCACGGTACCTGTTCATTGAGGTTCCAAATTGGTAGAAGCAACAAAGAATACGGCCCTTCTCATCCTCCTCTTCCGAACTATCACATCTCATCTTTTGATATCTCCAGCCTGTCCCAGGCACGAATCACTCAATACTCCCTGGCATAGCAGGCTATTCGTAATGACGGGGGAAAGAAAAGGTATTAGTCTCACTAGAGCAAACAATATGACATCTAGGGTTCCATGTTTTCTTTTATTCCATCGCCCCCAGCTATTGTCGTTATCCCTTCATCTTGTCGGCCGGCCCCTGTACGGAGCAAATGTGGCATCGGTATTGCATGTTGCACAAAGAATATCAGCAGAGCGTGACACTCACCGCTTGTTTGAAACAAAGGAATGAAGGATTTTTCTGTATCATTTTCAAACGCCTCTCGCGTTTTTCTTAGAGGCTCATTTCGTCTTCCACTGCCACTATTTTAGAATCAAGCTTCCATCAGTTGATGTCTCTGACTATCGCCCTGGTAGCCCACAAGCCATCTTGAACTCCTCCAATGGATTAGGATAGTCTTGTCCTAACCAAGTTTCCGGTGGCGCCACGCGGCTTCTATCTCATTTCTTTCACATGTCGCGATTCAATGCAGGTAGCCTGCCCTCAATCGCTTTTGCGAATCCTATCACTTCATCTTACTCCGCACGAAGGATACACCTTACGTCTCATTGTCCTTCAATAAATCGTTTGGTATTCTTGTGAACCTGATTAGGTTCTGTAAGGCGAAGTGAGCTTATCTCGCGGACAATGAAACTGCCACCACGTTTGAGACGCCTTTGTATCGAAAGACTCAGCTAGCCTCAGTTTCCGCCCCTACGCAATATTGCAGTTGTCCGCCTGCGGCTTTCCAAGAACAAGAACAAGACCCCCTTGAGGAGTGTCATAGGATCTCCTTTCATCAACAACAATGGCCAATCTTGTAGTCTCAAATATATTTGTGGATTGTTGATTGGACATGTCGTCAATCGCCTTTCATCGCTCTGCATTCTCAGCCAGCGTTACAGAGGTGGAAGCATGAGCCTAGGCCTCAAGACCAAGGCTGTAGTCGAAGCTTCTGGATAGCAGACTCTCCAATGTAAACATTGGAGGTCGATTATTTAGACGTATGAGTATCCTCATAAAGCTTGAAAATTTCACCCTTTAGTCTCTACCTCTCAAGACTTAAGCTTGCACCTCTGGATTGTTCCACTACTTTGACGCATTAAAATCATCTCCAACTATCTCGCTTTCCACCAGCCTTGCACTTGCGCACAAGGAATCAACCATGGAGGAACCTTCTCGCCTCCCGGGCACTTCGGAACCCGGGAAGTCGACACAGGATGAATCACAGAATTCCAGTACTGCCGCATCCCGTGCCAGACTTGGCACTTTCATATTTACCGTCTTGGGTTGGACTCTGAAGAGCTTCAGGTTCGCCTGCAAAACCTTCCTTTTCATCTGTTCTGCTGTCCCTACCGGTATCTTTAAGTCGATGCTCAAGGCTTTGTTCGCGTCCATCCTCACAGTCGGTTTCTTTGTCGCCATCGTTTCCTGGGTGTTTAGTCTCTCAGCCGCCGTTTTCTGCAGCAGCGTCACTTCTATCCAATTCATACCAATCGCTAGTCATATACCCTTCTGCAACAAACCTGTCGAACAGAAGCCGGTGATTGAGGTTTTGGAAACCGGCCTAGAAGATCCCGATTCGCTTGTGCCCAACATTTTTCAGTTCCTGATCGATACCTTCGACGAGGTTGACTACCATCTGCAAGGGTTTAACAAACGGGACGAGTTATCAGGTTCCTATCGCATGACTTCTACGCAGAGCGCGGACTACAGGCTGGGCATGACGTTGGTGAAAACCATCGACAGGACCGTGACGCAAGACCAAAGGCAGCTTTGGGCTGATATCGATCAATATATCCGACATAACACATCTACCGGCTATCCTGAAGAATTAGGCTTCTTTGACCGGATGACGGGGTTGGGATCAAAGAGATACCAGAGACGCGTCAGCAACCAGGTCTCGGAACTTTTGTCAATAATTGAGTACTCGCATAACATCACCACTACTTCTCTTGGACAACTTCCAGTCGACGCCGAAGATGAGACGATGAAGAAGTTATACAGAACGGGAGTCAATGCTTTTATTTCGGACGTCCGGGGTTGGACTCAAAACCACCATCTCCAGATTGACTCGAAGCAACTTGGCCAAAGCGTGCGGGCCTTGTTTTCCAGCGCATCTGTCTGGTCTGTGGGCAGCGACTCTCTGTTTGAGCATTTGCAACAGCGACGCAGAAAGCTCGAGGACGATCAGGTTTGGTTGGTGCGAAAGGCCAGACAACTCAGGAAAAACCTCGAGGTGCTGAACCAGGGCCGTGGAGGAAGTAGCGTTGAAGCCTGGATGAAGAAGATGTGTGATGTTGAGCATCAGAATGGAGAGATGGCGCGAGAGTGGAGGCGCAAGATCAAGATGCATTTTGTGGCCGAGCAACTCAGGATGTGATAGAGAGCTTGTAGTGTGTTTCGCGGAGGACAGTCCGATACGGGTTATAGCATAATATGAGGCATCGTTGATTTCTCATCTTATCTTGTTGGTCGGCGGACGAGCATTGTAGTCAGAAACTGGACAGATAAAGCGTTAATTGTAAAAGAGGGCGTTTAATGTTAAATGACTGTTCCACCCAGTTTTACTCTGTTTAGTCTCACTGAATATAATCTCATGGTGAAGACCATGTCGCG
This sequence comes from Fusarium penzigii, assembly GCA_013623535.1. Taxonomy (NCBI): domain Eukaryota; kingdom Fungi; phylum Ascomycota; class Sordariomycetes; order Hypocreales; family Nectriaceae; genus Fusarium; species Fusarium penzigii. The sequence continues at coordinate 96,626 of JABFFC010000164.1, read as the reverse complement.
GGTGCGGGCGAGATCGGATAATCATACATGGACCTTCGCCCAATATTGCCAAAGAGCAAGATTCAATCATACAGAGGATTTCGCTTACCAGTCCGGGGGGGAATCTGCGTCCACGATCACCAAACCCACCCTTGCTACAGCACATCGCTCGTGGATGTTAGTATCATGACTGGGCCATGTGGCCCTGGAAAGATGCTCTCCTTTTCGTGCTAGTGCTCGGAACAAAGGCAAGCCAGTTGTCGGAAAAGCCCGGAAGGACTCTGGAGGTGTGAACAACAAAGAGAATCGTGCCAAGTGTCAGGGTGGCGTATTGACCACTGATCCCTGCTCATGCGTGTTACATAGCATATTTCAGACTGTGCAAGACAATTCCTGCAAGTATCCGTTTATTTCTCGTGTGGCTTACAGGCCACTTTCGTTGTTTTTCTCGCCCAGCTTGTGTCAGTACTATTGATTCCCGCTCTCCTCTCGGGCTTCCCTTCCGGATATCAAACCTCCATACTAATGCTATTAACTTAACGTTGGGACAATCCAGAGTATCTCAGAACTGCCGGGGGGGTAAAAATGTTTGCTCCTCTCTCTCTCATGAGGTTCCTCTATGAATTCTTCGGATGGTGGTAGGTACGGTATTGTTTCAGGTGATTTCGGATACTAGAGGAGACAAAGAACGACGGTGTGCAGTCAGACATACAGCCTGCATCATTCAATCCATCTCATACCATTGGCAAACAGTAGCATCGTTAAGGTTCCTTTGTTCTCAAACTTCTGAGACTGATTGATTCCCACCAGAAAGGCCGAGCTTCATGGGACGATGCTCGCCACTCATCCTTTGTCTTCCTTTTCACCTCTCCCCACAATCTCTCATGGACAGTTTGCTCATAAGAACCCGGATTCTGACTGTATTTCACGTCTTTCTTGCTTCCCATTCTCTTATCGGTTTCGAATTCCACTCGGAACCTCTTCTCTTTGCCTCAAGCACTCATAGCTTTACATATTCTATTCCCTCACTACCGTTTCCTGCGCAGCATTCCCACACGCAGCTCTCCCCTCGTTCAGCTTCTAATCTGTTCCGTTGCAATCTCTTCCCATCTTCTCTTTCCCGGTCGTCAGTTGAGGATAAGATCAATACAATCTATCCTTGATACTTGCCTAGATACCGACTTATCTTCAACTTGCCAGTCTCGACATGTCACACGGAGTGCCAACCAACATTGCACCGACTGGCCACGGTCACGAGACTCGACGTAGCAGCAATGATGAAGCCACCACATCTTCCGGCCTCGGCTTAGACAGACCGTCACACTGTGGCTTTGGCTCCCCTGTTGGCCCCAACTTGCACCAGCCTAGAACACCACCATTCAGTCGACCAGTTCCATGCATGACGCCCCGCCAGCTTCCCCATCGTTTACCTGCTAATCGGTTCACTCATTTTCCTGGACAGTCAGCTGGGCAATCTGGCCGAACTCTTGGTGCCAACTCTGATTCATCTCGCGAGTCCTCAGCCGAGCCTGATGTTTTGCATCAGTCTGTTGGGGAATTGCCTAGGGATTGTTGTATAGAACCTACTCTGGAGAATGTCAGCTACCCTGGCATCATCGAGCATCAGGAGACTCTAAACCATGATCAGCCTGCTGTTCCAGGTCAATCGACACAGCAGACGCCCAATCTGCTGCCATGCCCTACTTGTCGCCATACTTCCATGTGGGCTGGGAACATAGCCATCGTCATCTCTGTTCTGTTTGTATTAGCACTCGGAACCTCCCGCATGGCTTTCGTTTGGAATTATACAGAACATACAAATGCAACTCTATCATTGCTACCTCGTCAAGGGCCGCTCCGGCAGCAATACCAAAAAGGTTTGCTCCCCCTGATAGCAGAACTCCCAGTGAATGATCCGATTCCAAGAAAGCCCTTCAACATATTGGCGGCGTTGCTGGAAGAAGTGAAGATTATTGACGACGGGATTTCATACTGGGAGGATACCGCTCTTCCTAGGCTCCGAGTGAAACCTGGCGACTTGATGGATCCTTACGGGCACACCATTCCTGAGCGAGCGTATCTGTGTTTTGATACCCTCAGGAACATCAGTCAGACATGGCTGCGCCTTGAAGGAATCGCCGAAGGAGTCTTGTGTAGTCGCTCAACCGTAACGGTGATAGCCAGCATGGAAGGTCTGCTGAATAACGACGCACTATCAAGTGAAAGAAAGGCCAGGGCGACGATTGAAATGTTTTCCTGGAGCCTGCTGATGACTCAGTGCGCAAATGACAAGGTGCTCAAAGTGGCCAAGTCATTAAGCAATGGTCTGGATGAGATTGGCGTCCATCTTGAGGTTCTGCTTGGCCAGGTAGAGTCCCTTTTCAAGTCGGAATCCGACTTCCTGCAAGAAGCCTGGCTGCTCGATGCTATTGACGCGGCTAACTACTCAAGAATATACCTTATTCCACACCTTTCGGCTCTCAAACGACACCTAGACGTCGCAATCGCCACCCTCAGCAACGCCGACGAGACTTTCACTGAACACATCAAAAGTTTGCATGAGCTTGCTTCAAACAAAGATGTTGAGGTGCGTGTCGACATGTGGACTTTAACTGAGAAATCCAATTGGTGGAACAACATTGTATTCGGGCGGCATATCACCAAGATGAAGTATGAGCTTTCGCCCCAGTCAATCACTGAAGCGTGGTTACTCCAGGATATGACCGATGATGCCTGTGAGATTGCAAAAGGAGTTGATAACAGACTGCGTTCCAAGTACCACTTGATCCGCCCTACAAGACCGAGTCAAGGGAAGAGGTCCTGATTGGAAATTTGTAGCGATCACCTGGACAATGGGCTCAAGTACATTTCACATGACATCGAGAGGATTGGTGATGTAAACGGAGTCGCTGGTCAGCGTTGGCAGGTTTGGAGGGGATTCTTTTACTAGGTTCTCAGATGTGGGGATGATTATACGAAAATCGAATGAGCAATCATGACATTTTGGTAATTTCAGGAAGGGATGGATGTAGCAGGAGGGTAGGTTACAGTACATGCAAGAATTTTGACAGAGCTTCCCGGTCAGAGAGTAGAAAGATAACACAATGAGATTTGTTTTTGCTACTGCTAAAGCTTCTGAAGTTATCGCTTAGAATTAGACCTCCAAGAAGACATACCGCACCCCAGACTTGCAATGGATACTCATGGTGACGAAGTTAGAACCTGCCATATTACTCCCTTCTCAGAACTTCAAACTCATCCATAGGGTTTGTGATGTGTGGTCTTTCAAAATTACAACGCTCCGCTCAGATTTTCAAAGATCGCCTCATTCAGGCATGTCACAACCGAGTCTCCATTAGTAAGGCCAGAGGTCAGACAGGTCAAAGCTGCTCCTACAGCAAACGGACCGAGAGCAGCTGTGCAAAGAGGCAGGTTAACGGCCAACTGTATAGCGCTGTTTCCTCCAAGATCAAGACAGGGTTCAGGCAGAGAAGTGATACAGGTCTCGGAAAGTGCATCGCCAAGACAACCCACAATGGTCTCGCCGAGGGTGTTTTCACTTATGAGATCAGTGCCCAGGCAGGTAGCGACATTTCCGACAGCAAAGCCTCCCAATGCAGCTGTGCAAACCGGAATGGCTACGAGAAGGGCCAGTCCGTCTGTGTCGGCCAGGTCCTGACAGGGTTCGGGGATGGTAGCACAGACAGGCTCTTGGGGAGTCTCGGTAGGGACGCTGCAAAGGGCACTTCCAGTGACTGTACCTGTGCCAGAATCAAAGCCGAAAGCGATCCTCAGACAGTCGACAATGCTAGTACCCTCGGTTGTTTCAGTGATGGCTCCCGTAGAGAGACACGTTAACGCAGTTCCAACAGCGAATGGGCCCAGGGCAACAGCACACAGTGCGACATCTGCAACGAGTTCCAAGCCGTTCGAGTTCTCAAGGTCAGCACATGACTCTGGAAGGGTGGTGATGCATCTATCTTCCAGGGCAGTAAGAATGCAATCAGCAATATCGGATCCAAGGGTGAAGATTGTTGGGACTGTGGCGAGACAAGTGGCGACGTTGCCAATCGCAAAGGGACCCAACGCAACTGTACATGCTGCAATGACGGGAACTAGCAGAAGGCCGTCAGTTGTCTCTAGATCTTCGCAGCCAGCAGGTAGGGCAGTTGCACAGAATGAGGTAGTCGCAGTCGCCGAGGGGATACACTCTGATGCAGAGGTTGTCTCAGGCTCGGTGGTGGTTGGGGTAGAACTGGTGGTCTCTTCTGATGACGATGTAGCGGTAGCTGATGTTACGACTGTCTCTGAGGACACCTCTTCCGTAGAGGACGTTTCTGTGGCGGAAGATTCAGGGGATGAAGACGAAGCGGTACCTGTTTCGGTGGCTGTCTGGGTCTCCTCCGCAGACGTCGTAGCATCTGTTGTTGTCGAGGGCTCATCAGTAGTGAGAGATGCCGAGGTTGAGGCTGAGTCATCGGTAGAAGATACATCACTTGTAGTGGCAGACTCAGAGCTACTAAGTGTCTCCTCGTCGGTGGTAGCGGGCTCTGATGCACTCGAAGACTCAGTTGATGCAGCCTCAGAATCAGTAGAAGTCACATCACTTGTAATGGCAGCCCCAGAGCTACTAGTTGTCTCTCCATCAGTGGTAGTGGACTCTGTTTCGCTGGAAGACTCAGTTGATGTAGCTCCAGTGTCAGTAGGAGATGCGGGCACCAGCACAATTACGGTACCAGTTGGGTCAGTTCCGGAGGGAGGAAGCGTGACGGTCGAAGGGTCAAGGCCAGTACCAGTATTGATCGCGGTGATGGTGGTGAAAGGTCCAGTGAAGGTGGTCCCTGCGCCTGAGGAGGAAGGTTCTAAAATAATGACCGTCCCGGTAGGATCAGTTCCCGAAGGGGGCAAGGTAACGGTGGCCGAGGTTGTGTCAACACCTGTGATAGAGGTGAATGGACCAGTAAAGGTAGTCTCTGCAGCTGAGGTCGAAGGTTCTAGGATGATTACCGTGCCTGTTGGGTCTGTGCCAGAAGGAGGCAAGGTGACAGTTGCTGACGCAGTACCGACACCTGAGATGGTAGTGAATGGACCGGTGAAGGTAGTCTCAGGGCCTAAAGAAGGCTCAAAAACGATGATAGTGCCGGTTGGGTCTGTACCAGAAGGAGGTAAGGTAACGGTTTCCGACGCAGTGCCCGCTCCTGTAATTGTGGTAAAGGGGCCAGTGAAGGTAGATGAAGGGGCAGAAGGTTCCAGAACAATAACAGTGCCAGTCGTGTCACCATCAGAAGGGGGCAAAGTGACGGTAGTTGGGACTGTAGTCGTGCCTACTCCAGTGATTGTAGTGAATGGGCCATCGAAGGACGTCTGGGCCGCACTAGTAGGCTCAAGAATGATGACGGTTCCCACTGTGTCAGTTCCAGAGGGAGGCAGAGTGAAGGTAGTTGGGGTGGTAGCAGTTCCTGCTCCAGTAACTGTGGTGAACGGCCCGTTGAATGTTGTGGAATCCGAAGGCTCAAGAACGATAACAGTACCAACTGTGTCTGTGCCAGAGGGTGGCAGGGTCACAGTTGATCCCACTGTTCCGGTGTTGATTCCAGTAATTGTGGTGAACGGACCAGTAAAGTCGGACGGGGATGTTGGTTCAAGGATGACGACAGTTCCAGTTGGATCATTGCCAGAAGGTGGCATGGTAAGTGTCGCAGCAGCAGTTCCAGTGTTTACTCCGGTGATGGTAGTGAACGGTCCGGTGAAGACACTATCCTGGTCATCGCTGGTGGGTTGAAGAATGATGACGGTACCGGTAGAGTCAGTGCCGGAGGGGGGCAGGGTTACCAGAGATGTCTCAGTGCCAGTATTGATTCCGGTGATTGTGGTAAAGGGGCCGGTGAAAGTCCCTCCCTGCGAAGCGTTATCGGAGGGGTTGGAGATGATGGTAGAACGTCCGTCAGAGCTTTGAGCAGTAGTAGACGACCCGCCACGAGTGACGGTACTACCGGGGAGGGTAAAGTAAGGTTTCGGGCCACTGCAATCATAATTAGTTAGTTAAAGCCTCTCTTGATCAAGAGCACTTACTCAGTCAGGTAGTTCGTAGAAGTCCCTGTGAGGGTAAACGAAGTCACCAAAGTAGTTGGGGCATTGGTGATTGGGATGGTGGTTCCGCCAATCGTCAACACAGTGTTGGAGGAAAGGAAGGTGTTGATGTTGACGGGTTGAAGGTCGACAACAACCTCAGGCTGTACCCTAACGATGAATTGACCATCAGGACAGGCTGAAGAATCTTGTGCCTGGGCGATTCTGCCGAGGGCATGCAGAAGCATGAGGGGAGGGAGGTGATTAAGATAACGCATTGTCAACAAAAACGAGAGTGATAACGAGCGAGTAGGCTGTAAGTATTAATGATTAAAGACTGATGAGTGGTGCTGATCATTTGCTAACCATGAGCGCGAGGAGTTATGGTATTTATAACAAACAGAGACTTGGTTGGACAGGTGCCAAGTCGAAAGGTATCCTTACGAATCTGTGTAGGGTCAACAAGCCATGAGCAATACATGCCCCTTTCCGTAAGCATGAGTTTGAGCATTAGAGAAAGTGCACTAGATACATAGCATTGCTGGATGATAGGAGCTCTGGAATGTGAACCTTCAGACTGTTGAAGCCAAGTTTCCATCAGCTCACTTTACCTTTGTCGAAAAGTTCGGCAAATAACTTTGATGACTCCAGAATAACTTCTACTTGTTGTCGAACTTGCCGTAGGGTCTTAGTCAAGTTCGATGGTCTCGAGCTAATTTTGCATTCCTGTTCACTTGCAGTTGAGTGATCTTCTTCTCGACAGATATGTATGTTCTCGGGTAAATGCACTGACGAGTTCCCCTGACACAAGCTGATATCGTTTTGTTACCTTATTAGTACATTAACGCTTAGTGTTCTAGGTCTTGATAGTATCCTGAGCTCGACACACATGCCCTTATGGCTTCCGTGACGGACGACGAGATGCTCCTGTTGCCATCCAAGCCTGAGCATGAACCCACACCAAACATGAAGCAACTGATAGATATATCTCCCTGTGCTAAGAAAGTCAATTCAACTATCGTACATGACAGAAACGACCAACATGACTGACCGTCGACCCCACAAGTCTCAGTGTAGAGTTCGTTCGTTAGACACAACTCCCCCTAGCGAGGCAATTTGACCTTGTTAGAAGCTCCTTTTCAGCTGCACTTGTTGATCAGTAGCCCATAGACACAGTCGAGACTCCCTGGACAGCGAATAACAGACCTTTTCCCGAGAAGTAGGTTTCGACGTTACCCCTTTATGTGCCCAGTTGTCTAACGTTGTTGCCTTGGCGAAAGCATGTCATGAACTACGAGCTTCATGACATCTCCTGTATGAATGGAATGTGAAAAGATGAGAGAACGCGATAGAATCTTTGTTGGGTAGTCCCCTTAGATGTTGATTCTTCTGTTGTTGACCTTTCCAATGACGGACATACCCCATGCTGATGTACTTATCGTGAGAAAAGTAAAAACAACACAACTGAGCAAAAGACATAAATACCTCGACGGAAGCATCTTATAGAAAACAGTACACCAGCCATCAATCACCACTCTCATCATCCCCCAGTCACTTACCACGCTCGTTCAACATGCTCGTCGCTTCTCTCCTTCTTTTCCCTGCCGCCAGCTCTGCCTTCTGGCTCCCCATCCGGCCGCGACAGGCCATGACCTCTAGTGACTGTACCCTCACCAGCACTCTCCCTCCCATTACTGTGACCAATATTCACCCTACTTCCACCATCGCTGGTCCAGGAAGTGGTTCTGTCACTGGCACAGGCTCCCTCGTGTACACCACTGCTTTTCCTACTCTTGGGCCAAATGGTCCAGGACTGCACAGTTATACTATCACTGTCCCCTGTGCGAACTCCGACGGCATTCAATGTCTTGGGTCCGCTACGGGTGGAGTCCCTCTTGGGTGTACTACCACGGCTGTCGTCTGCCATGTTTGTGGTGACCAGCCACTTACAACGGTTTTGACTCTCCCTGTTGAGACATCCACAGCTGGGCAGGGGTCCAGTCATTGGGCGGACGGGAACAAATCTGGAAGCGGTGTCGATGACACAGATGGCGACGCGGCTGTCACGGGGAATCGTTCCAAGTTGCCGGCCGAAGCTAAACAAACTGGTTCTTCATCCTCTTCTGAGGGCTCACCCGGCAATGCTGCTCAACCTGGATCGGGTGCCGCTGGCTCGGAAGGACAGTCAGATGACAGCTCTCCGTCCCTGCCCCAGAAAACTCAAGCCAATGCACAGCCTGGAGCTCCCTCCGCAGAGGCATCTTTACCCGCAGCTAAGCCTTCTGCTACCCCGACATCGCTAGAGACTCAGGTATCTGGAGCCAATGCTGAGAATACCCACGCTGTCGAATCAGGCGAATCCCCTGACCAAGCTGGCCTTCCCGCCTCCGGTACAGACTCCACTCCTCAAAGTTCTACCAGGGCTTTTACCGGAGCTACTGCCCAAGCCGACGCTGAGCCAAAAACAGGATCGGACGCCAGCACTTCTGATCAGGCCGCCGAGAACATCCCTACAGCTGTTGTCGTAACAGGTCTTGCTTCTGGAAACCAACCGGGCAATTCAATTTTCCTCAACATTATGGTCTTTGCTGCTGCTATTCTGTTCCCCCTTTATGCCCACTAAATTCAGGAGTCGTAGTGCTAGCTGTTGTGTGCCTGGACAGTTAGGGTGTGTAGCGTTGTCAATGGACGTACCTGACTATGGGTCTTGTACATTCAGTTCGCCGCACGTCGTGCAGAGAATTTCGTATGCTTCAATACATGTACCCTTTACCTAATTCAGATAATTAATCTAACCTTTATTTGTATACCTGCTGAATAACAATGAGAATGGAGCATCCCACAGCACCTGACTCGACGTGATTACTCACCGTCTTATGGACTGGCATAACATATCCTGAACTATCACTAATATATCTAGGCCTACTTCAGGAAATATGTCTCGTTAGTCCGGACACCAGGCAGCTTTTATCCAGCTGTACAGGGGTCTGAATTAAGGTTGGAGACAATCAGGGATGTGATCAGCACGTCAAAAACGTCAAAAAAGCATTGTTGTGGTGGGGCGCCAATCAAAACCTCGGAGATGTGAGATCCCTTCGCATTTTACAACGTAGTACATCGTCGGTAGAGCGCTAATTAAGACATCGGAAATTGACAGGTGCTTCCATACTGTATGATTCACAGATCTACCCTTCCGTAGTGGAAATGAGTGGAGATGTTTCAATAACTATCGGGCAAGTGAATTTCGGTGACGAGATGCATTCCCTTTTGGTCATCGAGACATCCTTCTACGCTTGAATTTCGATTAAGTGAAGACGCATCAGATGGACATTCTCGGCTACAAGGAAGTGAAAGTAAAAGTTCAATCAAGAATGAGCGTCTCGTCATGTCCTGTCTAAAAGAATGGTCGATTGCAAGTGACACGGACATCGTGTACATGATAAACTCGAGGCACAATAAAATATCTCAGCTCATGACAACTACCCTACACTCATGGTCAATACCCCATGTCAAACCCCCTGAACATCTCCCGTAAATCACCCACAATTGCATCTGGGCGTTCCCACGCAGCGTAATGACCCCCCTTATCATGCTCATTCTCAAACACTACTGGCCCAAGAGTCTGGTTCCAAAGCTTCGGCAACAGAACCAAATCATTTGAGAATCTTGAAATTCCAAGGGGAACCTCAACCCATTCCGCTGCTGCTTCGAATGCTGGTGGTTCACTGTGCTCCATACCGTAGTAGACGTGACTGGTCGCTTCAGGACCAGGGGCTGAGAAGTAATGAATGCTGACCCATGTTAGAATCTCCTCATCAGTCCATTGGTACTCATCGCTCCAGCCATGTAGTTTTTCATAAATCCAAGCAAGCAAGCCAACAGGACTGTCTCGAAGCAAGTACCCGATTGTTGTTGGTTTGGTTGACTGTATCTTATAATATCCACTTCCTTCTTTCTGGAAGTACCCAGCACGCACCAATCCTTTCTGTTCCGTTTCAGTTAATGTTGTGGTCAACATTTTCTCATAGAGCTTAGCGTGGCGCTCTTTAGTTGGTTGACTAGGAGCTGGTGTATTGATGTGGTGTGCTTTGCATCGTGAGGGTCCAAAGATTTTGGCCATGAAACGCGAAACGACGGAGCCAACATCTCCAGCTTGGATCACTTTCTCTCACGTTAGCCACATTCTACGTTGTTTGAAATGTCTTCCATACCGTAGTGTTCGTACCCAAGCATTTGCATGAGCTTATCGTAAACTGTAGCATGATGCTCCATTTGAAATCGTTGCTATAGAATGGGTTAACATCTTTAAGCATGAAACCAGAGAGATTGCACTTACCTTGCTGGCGGAAGAAAAGCCAAAGTCGATCAAGCTTGGTGCGACTACATCAAACACTGGGCCATCTGTATCGCCCTCTACTAGAGGGTCTAACATTTTCGAAACCTCATGGAAGCTACCTGGCCATCCATGAAGGAAGAGAAGGGGAATGGCGTTCGGCTTCTGGCTCTTCTTGTGAACGAAATGAAGATCGAAAGCCCCGAAATCCTCGGTCTCGATTTTGGCCATGAACTGCGGCATCTCGTTCAGTCTGTCTTCAACCTGACGCCAGTCAAAGCTCGTATGCCAGACTTTGGCCAGACGTGTGATGTCATTAACAGGAGGGCCTTGGCTCCATGCGCTATGTTGAGAATCATCTCTCCGGTCAGGTAAATCAGTGAAAGCGAGTTTCTGATTGAGCAAGTCAATCCTCTGGTCAGAAACATGGATTTTAAATGGTTGAATGTCTGTCATAGTCGAGAATACTTGGAGGATAAGATGGAAAGTCTGGGAACAAGATGATCGGTGAATGATTAAGGGAATATTTCATGATGAATTGCGAGGGAATTCATGACAATTTATATTCTCCTCCCGAATATATCTCTTTGTGATTATTCTTCTACCCTTCACTTATGATCCCGGGGACTTTCTCTCGGCTTTTGCCAGAATTCCGAACAACGCCGTCCCAAGTACATGGATCATCCAGCCAATCAGCCTCCCCCTTGGAATCCATGCAGGATTATCCGTACACGTCGTCTTGTCTCGTTTAACTGTATTCCAATGTCTGAATTCATGTGATCTTGTTACCCGTTGACCAATCAAGTTTTGCCATGGCTAGTCTCGCTCAACACTCTGGCTTCTGCCGTGAGTAGAGGTCAGAAGTGGGAAAACGCTGCTCCGTGATAGCCCAGTCTTGTATACTTGCGATAGGCTGTTTCGTAATTATATCAACCCTTCATCGTTATAGTGCGGCCGTTGAACTTTTCCCAAACACTATTATATCACTAGTTCTCTTATCACGGTACTTCGTCGCCACAAATCGTGAGATGATTAATGCAGTCTTGTGATCTCCTTCAGTCTGCAGGTGTCTAGCATAACAGTCTTGTTATTCGATCACCTATTGTGGTTCTTCTCTGTCACACTTCTTCAAACTTATGCATAGAAAGGCACGAAAAGTCAAGATATATTTCTAAGTTGAACAAGCAATAAATGCCAGGGGCCCCGACTTCTCTACAAGCAGCCTGTTCTCAAGAAGTACTGATCGCTGCTTGGTACTAGGTCTTGCTCTATATCACGCCATCTACAACCAATTGCTTCAAAATTTCAACTTCATCCACCACTACGCTATCGCAGGTGGCGTCTCTCGCCACGCCTCTGGCAAAACACCCTCAAGTTGGGCCTTGATTTGCAGCGCCAGGGTCGACGAGTGCCATCGGTGCTGCTGGGTGTATCCCCCCATGATCCAGAAGTTGTCAAGGCGCAGATGTCGCTTCCACATGCCGCGGATCTCACCCTCAGAATCAATACCCCAAGTGGCATCCATGCGAGCAGCTATATCCTCAGAGCCCTTTCCGAGGATTTCAGCAGAAACTTGACGGACGTTTCTGTCGCAGAAGCCGGTGCACCAGATGATGGCATCCGCATTGATTGTGCTATCATCCGAGAATCGCAGCCCGTTCTCGGTAAAGGCTATTGGCTCCACGTTGGCCTTCACGCCGGCTTTGCCTTCTGCGATCAAGCTAGTAACACCGGTGTCGACATAGTGACCACCAGCTCGCTCAACAAGATTGTGCATAAGCGCGCAGTCCTTGTCGGTGCTATCAAGAACAGGAAAGCCAGCAGCCCTAAGGGACTTGTAGCGATCCGGTTCAGTACCTGCGAGTGTGGCGAAGAGTAGTTTGCCGAGAGCAGCGTCGATGTTCACTGGTAGCGAAAACAGGAGGCGGTCGGCGGCGTCAACACCAAAGTCGTAGACGCCGAGACTCATCGGGTTAGTGACGTACTCTACGGGAACTATATAAGTGGGAGAGCGGACCACCATTGTGGGTTTGAGGCCGGCGTCATGGGTATCTTGAAGAATATCAAAGGCGGTGTTTGCCGAACCGATGATGAGAACCGACTTGACGCCCTTTTCTTTCAATTGCGCAGGATTCTTGTACTGCGAAGAGTGTAAGTTGAGGCCCTTGTAGATGTTTTCGTCTCTAATCGGAGGCACGTAGGGCTTCTGCGACGCGATGCCTGTCGCCTGGACAAGGTGTCTAGCGGTAGCAATCTTTTCGCCGCTAGGGGTGCGGATCTTGATTCTCCACTGCTTGGCCGTCGAGTCGTAGGTTGTCGACTGGATTACAGACCCAGTTAAGACGTTGAGTCGGAACTCCTTGACATATCGTTTGAGTTGGTTGGCCAGAGCATCACGGCTGAGGAGACTAGACCGAAACTTGTCGTCGTAGGCTTGGACACCAGTCAGAATCACGTGCGTATACAGCAAGCGGGAGCCTTACGCATATACGGCAGATCGCAGAACGAAGTCGGCACGTGGAACTGTAAGCAATCGTAACGGAGAGCCCAGTTATCACCCACCTGGGCATTCCGCTCGGACATAACACTCTCAACGCCTAGGGCCTTGAGGCGAGTAGCGAGGGCAGCGGCGCTGTGCAATCGTAAGCATGAGGTAGCCGCAAACTGTTGCAGGTGTTGACGAACGCGTTACCACCTCCAATAATGAAGACGTCCGTGTTAAACTCATCGACACCATCCAATGGCTTGCTAGGACCACTGAGCAGCGACTCATCCTCGGGATGTACATCCAGATTCTTAAGCCGGGTACTCAAAACCCAGATCTTCCACTCGACTACCCTGTTGTCATCCTTGGTGGGTAGGAGAAAGATCTTTCCGCTGCAGGAAGCCGCCGGCGAGGCAGTTCGAAAACCAAAGTCGCAGCTGATAAATTGCTACATTGTGTCAGCTTTAATAATCAAACAGGCCAAGTCTCTCGTACCAGGCCATCTTGAAATCGTGCTGTGCCCTCGACACTGAACTCTCCCTCGATACCTCTGAGCTTCTTGGTCTCCAACAAGCTGGCCGCGATGACGCCCGGAGTGGTCAAGGTGCGCAGATGGTAGGTCAGCGCCAAGCTGTCTTTCCAGTATGCTTGTCCTGGGAAGAAGCAGGCTGCGAGTGCCTGGCCATCGTTGCTAGCTAGAGCGGCGCTGAACTTATCCAGCACGGCACGGGCTTGCTGAGTCGCTTCCTCGTCGGTCATGGAAGCTTTGTCGATTGTCCCTGGAGCGACGGCTGGTAAGGGCTGATCAGCCATCATTTTTCGCAGATCGGCGAGCGTGGGGTATTCTTCCCCTGGAGGAGCTGGAGGAGTAGTAACTGCCGGCATGGTCAGTGGAGCTGTACATGAAGGCAAGTCTCAGGTGGCAGCTTACCGGCAGCCATATTTCAGACAGTATGAAGGTGATATCTGCTATTTCTCTAAACGGTCGAGTGACGATAGTTCGAGCATGCACCAAGAGGGTATGCAGGTCAAAATCCTAAACTGTTGAAACCTCTTGTCGAACAACAGGCAGACTGTGTCCATCACGTGGATGCACCGCAGCTGGTTCCACACCAGAATCCTTCTGCTGCAACCGACGTTTCATTAGACAGTAACCTCCCCGGACGCACTAGTCGTGGCGGATGTCACACTGCGGAAACGGGTAGTGGAGGCCCTATACCAGGTTGGCAAGGATTCGAGGCAACGTACCAGTTAAGGGTGCTGAAAGCCAATGCCGGCCGCCGGGGAACGAAATAGACAGTAGCCCGGCAGTACCGCTAGTGCTTATCCTCGCAAAGCCTAGCTGCCTTAGAGCTGTAGCGCTGGCCAGCCCCTTGAAGAGTTTCATCTCCGCGACGCAACAAGGATATGCATCCAACACGCCAAAACATGGGGGTCACAGTCCTCATTTAACGATAGCCGTTATAACTTCCTGCCCAAAGGCAAGGCTAACGGAAACGTTGTAACGGCCCGGCTGTCTTTGCTCACCTAGCGTTGAGATCCTCGCGGCTCTGATGGCGAAATGGCTGCGAAAACGGACTGCTCTGTCCGAGGGGAGGGGATACGATGGTGATCCATAAAGAAGCATAACCATGTCCGGAGTTTAAGCTGATGTAACGTCCCAACTCGACAGGTCACTTATCCGTTAACTTTTGCTTATGTGTTGGTTCCATGGAATCCTTCACAAGGGTTACAGGCGGCCGATCTGCAGTGGAAATTACTGCACCAAGATATGATGTGCCCTTTTCATTTCTCTCCTTTCTTTTTTTGAACTTTTCTTCTTTATCCACTTCAGTTTCAATCTTCAGTTTAAAGGTCATGTACAGCGGTTCAGCTATCCCGTCATTGTCGTTTGGGGTCCCCGGATTCCAAAATCTGCCAGTCTTCTCTCTTGTCTCCTTTCCCGACGGGCCAACAGGGCTTGGCAGCCCGGTATAAGACCTGGAGCCGACGCTTTCTTCCGAAGGTGTTCAGTCATGACTTGGTCAACCTATGATCTTCTTTTGAGTAAAAAATTGGCCAGTTCGTCAACTCCCGAGCATGTCCATGTCAACAAAGGAGCTTGAGGCTCTGTTGGCCGCGCCAGCCCTTGAGCCCCCGCCCGGAGAAGAGGCAAGCTTCGATAACCCTCCGAACCGGAATGGCCTAGCCTGGTTTGTGACGACCTTTTGTATCGTCATTGCCACGTTATGTCTTTTGCTACGCTCGTATATCCGGACGTGGAAGGAGAAGGCGATTCACAGGGAAGAAGGTTGAAGACAACACCAGCTGAACAAACGAGATGAAGACTAACTTATGTACAGTGTTGATGTTCTGTGCCTATGGGGCATTCTGGGGTACTGCGTACGCCGGGTACGCCATGATCTTCACGCCGGGCTACTATGTCCACCAGTGGCACCTACGCAACGGTGACCTCGTTCAGCCTCTATACGTGAGAATCTTTTCGCTTCCAGCGTCGCTCGCTAGCTCTTGACTAATTCTTGACTTTCCATACCCAGCTTATCCTCGTCTATGGCTGCTGCTACTCAGTCGTTCTCCCGCTCATCAAGACCGCCATCCTCCTCGACTGGTCCCGCGTCTTTGTCATCGGTGACAAGCGCAAAAGCCCCTTCTGGTGGGGATGCATTGTCCTCGGGGGACTGCAGTGTGTATGGGGGATCGCCTGTATTATCCTACTAAACATGCAATGCATCCCTCACCGAGCCATCTGGGAGTTCTATATCCCTTCGAAATGCTACGATCTGCCTTCGGTCATGCTTGGCTCTGCTAGCGTCCAGGTAGTCACTGACGTCGCCATGGTGCTGTTGCCACAAAGGATCATCTGGACATTGCATCTGAACTGGCAGAAAAAACTGGGCGTGTCAGTTATTTTTGGAGTTGGTTTGATGTAATTCCCACCATCCCAATGCTTGAAGCGTAGTGGTCGCTGACATTCACAGTGCATGTGTCGCCGCGTGTTTCCGACTCTCCCATACGGTCACATTCTCCCAAGAGCCAGACAGAATGTACTACATAGGCCCCCTCCTATTCTGGGCATGGGCAGAGATGACGGCCGGCTTCTTTATCCTCAGCGTGCCTTGTCTCCCTAAGCTTATCATGGAGTCACGTCTACCAACTAGGATCAAGGCTGCACTAGGTCTCAGCGTCCAAACCAACCCTCCTACAGGAGGCTCGAATGACCTCGTCACCATCGGTGGCTCGGGTGGCGTGAGTCGCAAGCCGCTGTCCAAGTCCAGTTTGCCTCAGAGAGACAGCTACTACAAGATGGGAGATAATGGGATATCCATGTCCGACATTGAGCGGCCAGAGTCGCAAGAACATCTTCGTGAAAGGCAGGATACAGAGAGCAACAAGGCGAGTGGAATAGCAGCCATGTCAGGTTCCGCGCGCTGGTAGTGATATTTAAAAGAATACCTCGATCTGGCTGAGATAAGAGTAGGGGGCTTGTATAACATGTTCATGCCATTGTAAAGGACGTAGTCAAACAGGGCTATTCCAGGCAGCAAAAAGGGGGACACTGGCGTTTCGAATTCCTTAAATAGAAAGAAAAATCCGCCTTCCTAAGACGAACATCCAGCATCAATGTAGCCTCAGAGTAACAGATGCCGTCGTAGACAACACGTTGGTTTTGACCAGTGCGTTCAACATGGAAGTAATTTCTCGCTGGATTCGACAAGATGTGGCTTGACTAGGTACGTCTTGGTTTGGGCCTCAAATCAAGTTCGGGCTCGATAGAGAGATGGAGTTTATCACGCCCGGGAAAACGAATCTCCAAGAGCCAATCGGTACGCTAAGCCATTTACGATTCCCCCGTATTGATCTGGTCTGTATAAGGGATGGCCCTCCTCTCTTCGTAAGTCTTTTCCATTCTAGCCTCGCTTGACTCCGCTTGGCAGGCCTACTTGAAGGCTAGCTTCTCCCAGTTTCCAGCATCTTATCTTCAATAGCTGAAACATTGTCTGTCTACTTGAGGTTGTTGAACTTGGGGCAATCAATAGTGGATTCTGAAACTGGTGGGACACCAGTCTTGATATAGTTTCCCGTCGACTGCATGTTGGAAAAATAAATAATAAATGCTAGATATAATTACAATACCCCCTAGTGGCCAATGACAAAATCACCTATCCCTTATCTCTCCTCAATCTATCTAAGCTTGAGGCTAGGAAAGCTACCAGCTCCAAAATTTTACCTCAGCTAGCATGATTTATTAAGGGCCAATCACACTGCTCATGCTGGAGTCCGTCCTACTCGTGACTTGTCGAAGATCTCCGTTGGTTGAAAACAGAGCACTGGCGGAAGCTGACGAACGATATCCTATTATTAATTGCACATACAAATAGATAACCTTCGTTTCACAACGTTTTCAAGTCTGTTGAGCTAATGACTATCTTGCCACCTTCTTAACCACACTTGTCTCCTCAGAGTTAACCACATCTCTAGAGCCAATCCTCCGTGCGGGGAGTCGGGAAGACTATACTGATTCAGGCAATTTTAGACTGACCCTGCCACTTTTGTTTGCTACCAGTATCTTACCAACGAGATACCGGTGACTGATTCTGTCAATTCTGGGGAGTTGAGATGATTCACAAAAAGCTCGCAGCATGCGAAGCAATCTTGGTGAAGTCAGGACATCAATATGATTCTGCACAACGAGACCATCAATAAAGGGTTATCCGGTGATTATTCGAAGTCAATGAGAAAGCGACTGGTGATATCTGGTGGTGTGCGCGAATTGCATCTTCTATCACTCCTGCGAGTCTAGACTTCATTGTTTAAACTAGCGGAACTCTTTGCTTGGTGTCATCATAGAGCATGCTTAGTTTCTTCGGCAGTTACATCGTGGTTAGAGATGAGCGATGCGTGATTGCATCGCACGCCACGATATGATTTCTACAGGTACTTAAGAGTGATAACCGGCCCTTCCCTAGCCACGCCTCCGCTTCCTGACATGTTTGCTGTTCTTTATAGACTTGCAGCCATCCACTGTCTGAAGTTTCTATCATATAATTGTTAATTATAGAGAAGACATCACCATGACAAACAATGACGCTCACGATCCCACTGAGGGACACCTCCGCCCTCGCCTCTCCAAGCTAACCATGGTTGCCATGACATTTGCCATCTTGAAGTAAGTCCTTCGACCGCGACGATTTCTACTAATATGTCTGACGTATCCAGTACATGGATTTGCCTAGGTGGTTCCATCGGAATAGTGATGCCGTCCGGTGGCTCAGTTGCCTTTCTCTACGGCTTCATCTTCTGCGTGATGTGCAACTTTGCCCTTGCTGCCAGCTTGGGTGAGCTCGTCGCTATCTGGCCAACTGCAGGTGGTCAATATCATTTTTGCTACGCACTGTGTAATGAAAGATGGAAAATGATCATGGTGAGAATGCTTCGAATTGTCCTTGTCTGACAGGCAATAACTAACGTGCACAAATCAGAGCTTTTGTACAGGATGGATAAACATTGCTGGCTGGCTCACACTAGTTACCACTGAATGCTTCTTTTCTGGTATTCCGCAGTCCACTAAATCAACACGACAGCAGACGCTGACAAGAACACAGCACAGTTTGTGTCCGCTGCCGCTGTCGTTGCCTCAGATGGTCGCTATGTCGGAGCACCATGGAAGACATATCTCATATTTCTCGCAATCTTGACTTTCTCATCTGTATCCATGACAACTTGTAATCGCGTTCTGGGCGCATGGAATAACCTTGCCTGTAGGTGACGTTGTGTCATTGATGTTAATCGAAGATATAAGGAATGCTGACATTAACTCACCAGTGTACTGGTCCATTCTCAGCGTAATCATCGCCAGCATCGTTCTCCTAACGACCTCCGACAAGACAGATGTCTCTTTTGTTTTCGCCACATTCGAGAACGAGACTGGATGGACGGATGGTGTCGCCTGGATGCTTGGGCTCCTCCAATCAGCACTCTCTTTGATCGGCTTCGATGCCGTCTTGCACATGACTGAAGAAATGCCAAGCCCAAGTCAAGATGCACCCCTAGCCATGGTGTATGCCATTGGAGTTGGGGGGACGACGTAGGTGTAACATGGGCTTTTTCGACAACAGCTGCTTACAAAAATAGTGGCACGGTCTTCATCCTCGTACTTTTATTCACCTTGACCGATCTTCCAGCCATTATGGCAACATCCACTGGCATGCCCATCATCGAGCTAATCCTCCAGGCAACAGGTAGCCGGGCAGCTGCATGCATCCTCAGCCTAATGCTAGCAATCTGCTTTGTCCATGGAACCAATGGTTCCGTAACCAGTGCGAGTCGCTTGCTCTATGCCATGGCTCGTGACAAGGGGATCTTCTGCCACTCCTACTTTAATCATATCCATCCCAAGCTAGAGGTGCCAGTTCGAGCAATTGGTCTGACTTACGTCTTTAATGTAGCTTTCGGCCTGCTTTACCTAGGACCGACTGTGGCCTTCAATGCTTTTGTCGCCTCTTGTACGATCTTTCTCAACGTCTCCTATGCATTCCCGATTATGGTCCTGCTTTTAAGAGGAAGGGATATTCTCAAGACATTCCAGTCATCCGAAACACCTTGGAGACTTGGACACTTCAGAGGACTTATCTTGAACTGGATCGCCGTACTATATGTCCTTGTGACATCAGTCGTAAGTTTATTTAAGTCTCAGTTTAGTCTCAACATCCCCTAACCCGATCACAGTTCTTCTGCTTCCCACCAGCAGTCCCGGTCACTGGAAGCTCCATGAGTAAGAAAGCAATCAACGTTGTTGCATTGGCTCTGACAACAGTATAGATTATGTTTCCGTCGTGATCGGAATCTTCATCGCTCTTCTCGGAATATCCTGGTTCCTTTACCGGAACACATTTGAAGGACCGGTAAGCAATTGTTTATTTGCTGGCCAACAGGAATCGATCATTAACGCCATTTTGCAGAAGCTCGAAGTCATTCTTGGTCAAAGGTCAAACATACGCCATATGCCCGATGACTTGGAGTTCGATGGATGTGAAGCCAAACAGGGAGCTTCCTGATCTTGACATGTTGCATGTATGAAACTCGGGACTGTTGACCACAGCCCGTCTCTGAAGGAGCGTTAGATGAGTATAACAGTAGCATTGTTTACTCAGTTAAGGGGCTCGTCGATCTAGTTCATATTGAAGGAAATGGAAACGTATGGTTTTCCTTCGCAAAGTGCATTGCGAGTCTCTCTGGACTACACAGCTAGGATACTTGTTTTTGCTGCATAGAAGGCACATATCGACACAACGGCATTCCGCCGGGATTAGGTCTTTCTCGCCCAAACAGGTCGAAGGACTTTGGGTACTGTGAGAATTCCGGCATGTCCTGCTGTATTTCAGCCAGATTGGAAAGGCTTCTGCTGATCCAGATGATCAGCACAGATACATCAGGCAGTCATACGTTGAGCTTTATGAAAAGGGTCAAGAGAACATGGCCGTCCAAGGCTCAAAGAGACCATATTTGACGAAGCGATACTCAAAATTAGAATCGGAATGACTTCGTCAAAAGCCCTTCCCCGAGCAGAATCTCAGTTAGGAATCAAGTTAGAAAGAAGCTATACACCAAACCCCACTACAGGGCGTAGAATCAAGACATTCCGGACATGACTAAACCATTTTGGGTGCATATTCACGCCTCTTACCCAGCATGACTACATCAAAATTGAACGTCAAAGAAAAGATATTCCTGAAAACGTAGGCTATTCGAGACTTCAGCAGTCATGACTAAAGCCCAGGGTCGCTCTGACTACATATTAAAGGCCCTATCACCCACTCCCAGGTTCTATCTGCAATTCTTGTTCATCTTCACAGCCACCTTCTTCACCGTAGCCGATCAGCTGCAATCGAGATGGCCCAAGCACAAACTATCCTCAGCAGCGCACATGTTGCTCCAGAAATATTCGAACTTCGACCAGACTATAGAGTTCTCCTCCTTGTCATTGAAGGAATACAGCCAGGTGCAAGCGACGCTACAAGCGAGGCCATGCTGGAAGAAGCAGAAGCTCACGTCAAAACTCTCACTTCATCTCAGCCCGTCACGGACCTTCCTCACATCGCTCCCTGGCGAGAAGCCTATAAGAGTTTCGGGGCCAAACCTCAACGTACACGCAACAGTTTGGAAGCATTGACGCTTCGCGTGGATAAGGGAGGACTACCACGTGTCAATCGATTGACTGACATCTACAATGCCATCTCCATCAAGTATCAGATTCCATTTGGCGGCGAAGACCTCGATAAGTACAACGGAGCTCCTTTTTTGACCAGAGCCACTGGTAGTGAGGAGTTTCGTACCACTGCGAGTGGGCAGCCAGTATCAGAGCCGGTCCCAGCAGGCGAACCTGTTTGGTGTGACGATACTGGCATTACATGCCGTCGTTGGAATTGGCGACAAGGGCCGAGGACTGCCTTGACAGATGAGACAACCCGTGCTTTATTTATCCTAGACGCTCTGAAGCCGGTGTCCGACGAAGAGCTTATCGAGGCCGCTGAAACGCTTTCAACTGCGATAGCAGCATCATCGCCAGGGGTAAAGAGCTATAGACGGTTGATCAACAGTCCTTCGTAAATTCTTCCGGTTTCGGCCATGAGAAAATGGTGTATAGGGTATGACCGAGTAGGCTCATATATGAATTTGGGTCAAGGCCTTCAACAAGATTGGGGGAAACAGAAAGCAGTCTAAACCGGCAATTCACAATTGATGCGAAGGAGGGAAGCTGATTATGTAGAGACTGTGGAGAGTATCAAAGGCACCACCCATCAAATACTTGATTCTACCAACCGAACCGAAGTGACAACGTAGCGCAGTAAATATATCTCATCTAGATCATCTAGAAAAAAATGGGAAATCTTACTCCTGCTATGAACTCATCATACAGCAGGCAATCTCCAATCAACATAGATTAGGTGTCTTAGAATTTCGCATAGATATCGGAGCCCTGTACAAGTCCAAGTTGACGAGATTCGAACGGGCTTCACTAGAAAATTCTCGATGATGGCAGTGGAGTCGACGTTTTATCTACCAAGCCAATCAGCCTGATGCAAAGAACTTAACTTCATGCCGGCAGTCTGCATGTGTTTCATCCAGAGACTTGGTTAAACTTTTAAACATATTGGATGCTTATCTTCCTTTCTCATTCGGCACAGCCCTTGCATGCCCCTTTGTAAAGGTAAGGTTGCTATCCCATAATCTAATCCCAAACCTTGCTAACATCTTTCAGATACAGTGTCTATTGCTTGGCTGAAATTGACTTTTCCCACTCTTGAACCACCTCGTTCAAGACCTGTCGACCTTCTGCTTGCTCCTTCAGAAATGTCCTGTTGAATAAAGAATAAGGAAGCATGTTGCTGTTTGCATGGTCGCTTGCAAACTCGACGATGCAATCCGATCCCTGAGTCTGTTTTGATATCTCAACAGCATGTACCAGCAGGTCTCTCCCAAGACCTTGCTCTCTATACCTCAACTTCGTAGTCCACGCGCGGATGAGCGCTTTGTTCTGACTGCTTTGGCCATCCTCGGACCCTTGAGATAATCGTAGAACAAGAGACGCGATGATCAAATCTCTGTACCGGAAGGCAATAATTGTATCATCATCACCATCGGGATTTTTCAGCCAGATGGACCAATCCGTTTCCTCAGCGATGCGGATGTAAGCGCTTGTGAAATACCGAATGGCAACAAGATAAGTCAGGATGAAACCTGGGTAGACCAAGAGCATAGAACTCCAATCATAGCCGATGTTGGCAAAATGGTGTGCGATAGCGAGTACGCCCGCCAAAACAGTCAAGCAGAGTGGATGGAATATGGCGGAATAAGATGCAACCTGTCGTTGTTGAGCGACACTGTCCGCGATGAGCTTCAGTGCTTCAGTTTTGTCGCCATTGCTAGTGAGAATTTCCAGAGTGAGCATGGGTTCCTGAACATTCCCCTCAGTGACAACAGGCGATGTAGTGGGAGTTGTCATGGCTAGGTGATGATGTCTCGGTGTAAAAGCCGAGATGACTAAGAGACGGAAAAAAGACAGAAAGTTGATGAAAGGACTGTAAAGTCAAAAAGAAAGGATTGAAATTTCGTACTCGAGTAGGCTTGAAAGAAGAAAACAAGGGTGGAGAGTAAAAGTCGTCGCATTCTGAACGGCAACGCTACTTAAAGGGCCTGGAGCCGTCATACCCGAGGTTGGGTCCAAGTGTGGTAGTCTGGAACAACTAGAGTCCTATCAGTAGCAAGTCTGGTCGCACGAGCATCATTTAAGAGCGCGTTCAATTCATCCCCTCGGTGTCGATATCGTGGTTAGAAGCAAGACAAGATGAGAAAAAAATGCCACCAAAGGACAGACTATTCCCACCTTGGACGACTTAAACCCACACTAATCCAGTGCCGTTTGCCGAAACCCTTGGAAACTGTGGGACGATCGAGAGCCAAGAGCCTTAACAGCTTGGCGCACGTGGGGAGAAGCTGAGTCCCTGATTGATCAGGGGTCCTCTGCGGGATGGGGAGTGGTCTCGGCCATATTTCCCTTCGATTGCGACTAATGATGAGGCTCTTCCGAAGTTTGCTGTCTGACATGGACAGTTGGAAGTTCGGCGAAGGATCGATAACGGGATTGTGGGTGGACGAAGCTGTGGGTTTGGCATACGATAGACTGTGTTCGGTTCGGACGGAACTGAGGTTGATGTAAGTCATTTCAGGAGAGTAGAGTTTGGATTGATATAAGAGCATACGATATCTGTTTACAAGATGGAGAGAATCTGCTGGAAAACCACTGCCCTTCTTTATATATTTCTTTATCACACATCCTCCTACTTCTGGCATTTCTGTATTCTGCAAGGTCGACAGGAAATCCTACTTTCTCTATACAAATTTATTTTAATCAGCACTTCACAACGATGGCTGAGCCAGAGCCTCAACCAACCGCCTCCGGCGTGACCAAGACCAGCGGCGGCAACAGCGCCTTTCACAACTTCCACAACGACTTTGCCCATATCGCCAACCCCAACGAACGACGTCGTCTTGCCCTCGCCGAGATCGACAAGGCCCCCTTCGGATGGTACCATGTCCGAGCCTGTGTTGTTGCAGGTGTTGGTTTCTTTACTGACTCCTACGACATCTTCTGCGTGTCCATGCTGACCATCATGCTGGGTATTGTGTATTACCCTGGTGTGGGCAAGCTTCCAACCAGCTCGGATAATGCTATCAAGTTGTCGACTTCGGCTGGTACTGTTATTGGTCAGGTTGGCTTCGGTATGCTGGCTGATATCCTCGGTCGAAAGCGCATGTATGGTCTTGAGCTTATCATCATCATCTTTGCTACTCTTGCTCAGGCCTTGACGGCCCCTTCACCTTCTACCAACCTCATCGGTCTCGTCATCTTTTGGCGTGTCATCATGGGCGTCGGGATCGGTGGTGACTATCCCCTTTCTTCAATTATTACTTCAGAGTATGTCCTCCAGGTCAACATTCCAATCGCTTTACCTTGCTGACATTCCATAGATTCGCTACAACCAAGTGGCGTGGTGCTATGATGGCCGCTGTCTTTGCCATGCAGGGAATTGGCCAACTCGTCGCTGCTCTCGTCATGATGTTCCTCACCCTCGGCTTCAAGTCCCAGCTTGAAATCGCCGCCGATACTGCTTCATGCACTGGCACGTGTCAAGTTGCAGTTGACAAGATGTGGCGAACTCTTATCGGTTTTGGAGCTGTTCCCGCTTGCATTGCTCTATACTGTAAGAATTGACTTAACTTACCCCTGCAAGCAAGACACTAACCCTCGCTTCCAACAGACCGTCTGACCATCCCTGAGACACCTCGCTATACTTTCGACGTAGCCCGCGATGTTGAACAAGCCGACGAAGATGTCAAAGCCTACGTCACCGGAAAGCGAGAGGAACCTGACCTCGTCTCTCGCGCCCAAGCTCAGAAGACAGCCGAAGACAACCTCCAAGTGCCCAAGGCTAGCTGGCGAGACTTCTGCCGCCACTATGGCAAGATGAAGAACTTCCTTCTGCTACTCGGCACAGCAGGCTCTTGGTTCTGTCTTGATGTGGCATTCTATGGTCTGAGCTTGAACAATGGAACCATCCTCAAGGTTATCGGATACTCTACCAAGGACGCCAACAATGTTTACGAGTATCTCTACAACACTGCAGTCGGAAACATCATTATTGTCTTGGCAGGCGCTGTGCCTGGGTACTGGGTTTCAGTCGCGACGATTGATACCATCGGACGCAAGACTATTCAGCTGGGTGGTTTTATGATTCTTACCGTTCTGTTTATCGTAAGTGCTTGAACACATCTGTCAAGAAGGACTAGTTAACTAACAACACAGATCATGGGCTTCGCTTACAAGCATCTTCCCTCCAACGGTCTTCTTGCTATCTACGTACTGGCTCAGTTCTTCTTCAACTTTGGTACGCCATTATCCTCCTTTCACTCTTTTCCTCATACTAACATTTCAGGCCCCAACACCACCACCTTCATTGTCCCTGGAGAGGTCTTCCCCACTCGCTACCGATCCACCTCACACGGTATCTCCGCTGCTTCTGGCAAGATCGGTTCCATCATCGGCCAGGGAGCTATCTCTGTTCTCCGAACGCACGGTGCTACCAAGGATAACGAAGCTCCCTGGATGGATCACGTTCTCGAGATTTACGCCCTTTTCATGCTTCTCGGTTGTTTCACTACGCTTCTCATTCCTGAGACGGCTCGCAAGACTCTTGAAGAGCTTAGTGGTGAGGATGATTACGCCAACCGTCGGGATACCATGATTGAAGGTGGTGATGGTAAGGGCGAGACTGGTGCTTAAACTTGGGTAAGTAACTCTAGTCGCCCTCTTCAAGACGCCATTGATGTGAAAAGCTGGAGAATAGCGGCTTGCAGACCAGAGAGCTCCATCACATGAGCAATAATTGCCTGTTGTTTCAGCCCGGGCCTTGTGTAGCGGCTGTGTATGGCAGTACAAGAATGACAACTGGAGCTGTTCATTGCTGCATTTCGAGATGGGCAGACGAGCATTCGTTTCTACACACAAAAGATTGTATTTTATAATAATATCATCTCCTTTATCTAGTAAATCTTTGTCAATCTCTTGTCCATTGAGACCTCCCCAATCAAGCAAAGCACTTTCTTTAATCTGTTCGTCCGAAACCATAACGTGGCATTTTTGTATAACACTCCTGTAGAGTTCGGCTGACGTTCACTCGCACCAGTACCTGAGCTATGACCGGAGGAGATCTTAAAATCTTGGCATGTGGAATGACCAGAAATGCATTTACCGTACAATGCCCAAGTATCACCCAGTGCTCTAAGCAGCATTGTCAGTGACCTTGTGCTCAACCTCCTCCGCGTCCAGTGGACGATCAAGTCCCAATCTAGTGCGAGTGCTATATGTCGCAATGCCACCAACGGGATCCGCCTCCGTGATAAGCTCCTTGCGTCGAGTGTCGACCAGGAGTCGGATCAGATCAGGGCGCATGTAGTGTCCGCCGAAGTCAGCCAGGACCTTGGTGAGATGCGTCTCGTTGAGGTCAATGTCGACGAACAAGAGACCATCAAAGTCTTTGTCGGGCTTGACAACAAGGCTACCGTCGGGTCGGAAAATGCGGGCGTGGCCGTTGTAGACGGAGGGGTCAGTCTCGGGTTCAACTCCTTCGGGGGTGTTCTTCTTCAATCCCTCAACCGAAAGACGCTGGAAAGGGGCGAGGGTCCATGCACCGGTCTCAATGGCATACTCGGGAGTCACGAGATCCGAAGCTGGGTCAGCGTAGTTGGTGGCCGGATCGGGCGATACTTGGCGCTCTTTGCCGGGGTACACAGGCCAAGCGGCAATGTGGACCTGCTCTCCAGCCGAGACATTGAGGCACTTGAGGAAAGGGTTCATGTTCTCCCAGCAGTTCAGCTGGCCGACACGACCAATGTCGGTCTCGGAAACTGACACGAAGGTGTCACCGGATCCGTCACCATAGACCAGCTTCTCAACATGAGTAGGCTTGATCTTGCGACGATGGTTGATGACGGATCCATCGGGGCCGATTAGAACCTGGGCCAGATAGAGAGTGGCAAAGTCGATCTCGGAGAAACCTAGAGAGACATAGATCTGGTTTTCACGGGCAGCACGACGGATGCGACGCATTTCATCAGAGTCGACGGCCATGGAGTTCTCGCGGTATCTCTTGAGCATGGGAAGAGACTGGAGGTAGGTTACCTTCCACATCCAGTAGGGATAGCCAGGAATCCCTTTATGGTGGTTAGTAGGATGACCAGAAAAGATGGGAAGGTGATTTTGAGAAACTCACAGACTTCGGGGAATGCGACCAGCTTGCATCCGGCCTGGCCAGCTTCGTTGATGAAGGCGATAGTCTTATGGACACCTTCTTCTAGGTTGAACCACTGCAATTATTAGATAATGGACTAGTGGCCATAAGATTGAAGACTTACTGCTGGCTCGGAGGTGACAGCGGCAGCCTTGTACTTGGTGATGGGCATTTTGGAGGTTGTTTTGTTGGAAAGATGTTGTAAGCAAGTTGAAGTGTTTGAGTGCTTGGTTTCTGATATTAGGAACGAGAGACACGCCGTCTTTTATATCTAGATATTGAGGATACATGACGCCAAGCTTGAGTATATTACTTATGGACTTATGGGACTCAAGACCTCCAACGTGTTCATGATAACGCCAGGGTTGCAGTTACCATCCCAATTCCCTGCAGTTCATGTCGATGTGATACAATCTTCGGAAGTTTGCGATTATGCATAGTCTGAACTAAGCGGCAACACCCGCAACAGATGCAGGTGAAGCAAGGATGTCCATGATAGGATGATACGTAGACTTGTCTTGGTATGTTCTATGTTACGGAAGTATCAATAAGGGACGGCAAAGTCGTATGATCAGGAAGATCAGATATCCGGCGATGCTTATTCCACATGTGAACAGTGCTCCAGCAGCTTACGAAACCGTTGGTCCTACTATGTCAATCAGCAACCTATCGAGTGTCGTTGTATCTGCGGCACACATGAAAGCGGCATCATGATGCCGCAGCGGCCCGAACGGAGTCAGTCACTTACTATGTGCGGCGTCCAGGTGTGCGAAAAAAAAATGGATAAGGAGGTATCTCGGCATCAAACATCATCATACGTGTGTAACTTGCTTTGTTTTATTCTTATAATCACATATCAACTCGTCTCACAAGTGATTGCCGGTCCTGGTCCGATACGACAGCGGACGGTCCGGATGGTTGGTCAGGTACTCTGCTGGACGTGCAGGGGATTTTTTATGTGTTGACGAATGATTTCTTGGCTTGTGACCTGAGTGCAATTTTCAACATTACGTTGTGCAATAATGATTGTACGTTTTTCCGTCATACCAGTCTTGGAGTTTCCACTGTATGCAATTGTGATAAGGGGCCTGAGTGGAGGGAATGCGAAAAATGTCGAACTATCAGGGAGAATCTGTCATTCAACGACTGAATAACAACTATCAAAGCTCAGTCGAAATTGTACAACAAGCGTTCCTCAAGCTTCTGAAGTACGTAATACTCCATACCGAGTGTCTGATGCATCTCTTCCACTAAGTCGGTTCATGTTGTCTATGGGTAACAAATGAATCCTGAGAGGAACAAGTATTATGACCAGAATATTATGAGCCTATCACCTATCTTTACGGCCATCATCATAATCTGGCCCGACGCCCCAGAGTCATATTGTGGACAACATCCCTCGCAGCCTTCTTGCCCTGCTCAATAGCACCATCAACAAAACCCCTCCAACCATCTGCAGTATCGCCACTAGCAAACACAACCCGCCCGTGTGGACGCTGCAGCTCCTGTAGATAAGCTGTACAGCTTGAGGGTCCCCAGCAAGCCCAGGTACCCTTAGCGAAGGGGTCAGTTGTCCAGTTGTGTGTCAGATAACCGTCAACCTCGTTATCTACACCGACACGCTCGTTGAACAGTTTGTTAACCTGTTCGCTGTCCTCTGTATTTTCAAGGTAGTCATTCAATCCGAACCCAATACAATAAGTGCCATCTTTCTCGTTCTTTGTCCCGTTATGATCCGTAAAGGCAAAGCAGAAGGGTGAAGGGGGTAGGGCATGGAAGTACCATGGAGGCGTCACATCGCGCAGCTTGAAGTGAATCTTGGCACCTTTTGTGATGTGACCCTGCTGCAGTGCTTTTTGTTTCACTGCGCTGAGAGGCGGCTCAAAAATTATGGAACCAAGAACGTTGCTAGAATACACTGTCAGTTTGTACCAGGTGGAGTGACGCAAAGACCCTGGCTGTATCCAAAGGATTACTCACAGTGGTATCGTGCAGATGACTCGATCTGCCGAGATAATACGTCCGTCCTTGGTAGTAACGGTTGCTCTGGCAGGTGTCTGGCTGATTCTCTGGATTTCAGTCTTAAGCAGAACCGTCCCCGAGAAATCTTGTAGAATCGCTCTCGCAAAGGACGTCATTCCGCCGTCACCCAATTTGTACATGCCAGCTAACTGAAAGGTTTGCCCAATAGAGTGTCCACCGAGGGCATACCATCGGAGAGCATCAGTGAAGCCAATCTGGTTCGACGGGGAGGTACCAAACGTGTTGGTAAACCCTTCAAAAACAGCCTTGTCCTCATCTATCTCATCGATGATGGAGTCAAGTCTGTCACGAAGACTGAGATTGTCGTACTTTGTCCAAGGTGCCGGTTGTCGAAATGGGTCATGAGGGTAGGGCATCAGTTCGTGGCTAGACAGACCGTCGATAGAGAAGACTTTGCGGGCTACTCTCTCGACAGCATCATCAACATCTGCTTGTTCTTGGGAGCTCAGCACTACCCCCGCATCTGGAGTTCTTTTCCAGTATGTGCGCTCTGGAGCAAGTGTCCCACTGGATGTTTTGAGGTTACTGTGGAGGTTGTATCGAGTTAATTCCGAGTAGACATGTGGTTGATTCCTTAACCGAGTTAGCTCTTGCTTGAACAATTGGTATGTCACGAAGGATATCAGCCTACCAGTGTACCCAAGTCCCTCCCATTTCGAACTCTTCTCCAAATGCACGAGCGGTCCAGGTCCGTCCTCCGATGCGATCCCGTGCGTCGATCAAGAGTACGTTGAACCCTTGGGCTGCGAGGTCTCGGGCAGCAACAAGGCCTGCAAAGCCTGCGCCGATAACAATTACTTCGTAACTGTCGCCAATGTGCTCGCTACTCGAAACGACAGCCTGAGTTTCTAGGCCATGCTCGGTGTGAGATTGCCACCAAAGGAATCCTTCTTGAGTTCGCGGCATTGTTTTGTATATGGGGTTGGATGGTAGAGCACTATTATCAAAAGTAATAGGCAAGGTGAGAAAGATTAACTGTAAAACTGGTAGTCAAGTATGGCGAAAACCTGGGGAAATCGTTGCGTCTGATGGGGGATTTATACACGTGGACAGAAACCGCCGGCTCACCTCTTATCTTCTCTCGGAAGCTATCCCATGTCGAGATAAAGGAAAGGCGTCGATGGTTAGCAGTACAACATCGGAATCCGTTCGGAACTTGTATAGACAATTGGATGGTTCTAATGCATTCATTCCGAAGTGTTCCTACTTCATTTCGACGACTTTACCGTTGGCACATCTAGTCATGATAAGAATGACACCCCGCATGATCCAGTCAAAGCCGCCACAGATTGTTAAAGCAAGCTCATCGGTCTGCGCTAAACTTGTTTTGGAAAAATAACCCGAGCTTCAATATGCAAGGATCGAAGAATGTCATCATGGGTTGGTGGTCGGAAGATTGATCAATAACATCCATGGTGACAACGGACGGTACGAGATTGAGTTTTATTGGCCGCAAACAGAATCATTTGCTTGTATGTTGCTTGTATGTTGCTCGTTAGGACACCAGGCCGACTTGGCTGCGATTTCTGGGTATACTGCCGAAATGCCACTTGACATGGTTTTGGGACGTCCCAGGCCTGATGATACACAGTATCTTGGGTCGGCCGTTTGCTATTGCAATTTTTATCGAGGATATACTCTCTGATGCATTTCACTGCCGCTAAGGCCCATGACTTCCATCACGATAGTCTTTCTTCAGCTATTGACCTTCCTCCTCATGGGGTCTTGACCAATATCATCGCAAACACTTACCCTAGACCAGCAGCCCCTCGGCCGAATTGGAGTAGTCCCAAACGTTGGTACCGAATACTCCTTTGTCATTTATTCTAGACCTATGTGGATTTCTTTCCCTCAGTGTGCCGAAACATATCTGCCACATGGAACAAAATCAGCGAGGCAGGGCGCTCTCCGCTTAGCGACTCCATGCTTCTTCCCTTTTGCAGCTAGTCTGGTCCAGACTGCGTAGGAGATGATAAGCAACCGCCACAAGTGCGAGATAACGGCCAATCGCGGGGGAGTTCGTTGATCAGCCAGATCGCGTGTCCCCCGCATTCCCAACATCAAGACCCAGAGAAGGGAAGAACTTTCTGGGGCAACAACAATGGTTCATTTCTTCGTGATTGTTCATACCTTGAAGTCCGCAAGTATCGCCCTATGCTCGCTTGCATGGCATGGAGGGCAATCCAAGTAAACGGCCTCGCACAGCTAGAAAGTCCAAGAGTAAGTCTTCTGCGCTCCCATCAACTTCTGAAGTCGATTTTTAGCTGACCTTTCAACGCTCAAGACGGCTGCAGTCGCTGCAAGCGTCGCGTAAGTCTCCATCCTAATCGTCCTCCCAGCATGCCTGCTGATGACTGCACAGAAACTGAAATGTGATGAGACTACACCAAGCTGTAAGCGCTGTGTGAAAGCTGGGATTGGCTGTCCTGGATACGTCAAGCCCTTCAAATGGTCGACGAAATATGAAATGAGCTCACTTGCATACACAGCAAGTGGCGGACAACAGGAGAGTTCTTGGTTTGAGCAACAAGCACGGAATCTATCTTTTACCATCTCTCATCCCCTTTCGCCTGGAAATGGAGTTACCCAATCTCCTGATTCTCCATCAAAATGCTCACCGCTCGCCGATGACGCTTCTATAACGACGTGCTTCCCACCAACCTCCTTGTCTCCATCAAGCCTTGATGGCGCCAAACTCGACGAATTACCCACCACATTGGAAGAGGAACAATCATCGGAGAGTAGTATGGCCAAGAGCATATTCAAGAGCGACACCATTGATCAATCCTCCGCCGAGCGGCACAACTCCCTTTCGCTTTACGTCCCCGTTGAGCAGTCTTCTATCCTTCTGAATCATTATTTCTCAAACGTGTGTCCGATCAACTCATCTTTCGATTCGATCCATAATCCTTTCCGCTCAAATGTGTCCGACATGATGACAGCTTCATCTGTACTTCTTAAAGCCGTTATGAGCATGTCCGCCGCACACCTCTACCAGCACGAACCCAGCTCAATTATCCCATTGAGCTTCCAAACTGAAGCAATATCTGAAATATCAAACGAGCTAGCCAAACTTAATCCGCCAACTTCAAGCAGCATATACACGGAATTGGTGGAGGTACTGCCTCTAGTACAAGATCCGACATTTTTAGTCAAGGACGAAGTGTTGTTAGGAAGCATCCTTCTTGGTATGACATCGGTACGTACAACGCACACTTGGGGCATTCTAACACCACTGACACATATCTGTAGAGCTGGCATGACCCATCATCACTCGGTCTATGCCATCTTTACGGTTCCCGACAAATGTTCAAGTCATGGATGGTGATGAACAGGCTAATCTCGCCCGATGGTACGGTCTTTTTAACTCAAAGACAAAGTCTTCTAGTATCCTCAATGGTGTACTGGGAAGCGATGGTTTCTTTTCTCATCGACCAAGAAACTACAACTCTGGCCTATCTTCAGATATTCTGCAACACCAGTTTAGTTATGTTTTCCCACCTTTGTCCTTGGACAGGTGTTGGAACGCCCTTATTTATTCGTCTGGCAGAAGTTGGTGTCATTATTAGAAAGAAGCGACGCCTCCGATGGCTTGGGTTTTCTGAAGAGGGTAAAGCCTATTTATCAAGACCACACGAACAACTACTTCGCGACGCCCGCCAGCTGGAGCAAGCAATTCTTGAAACGCACCTACCTTCCGCATCTCTCATTGAAGAGACGCATGATCTCTGGGCACCACCAACACACTTACATAAACTTGCCCACTGCTACCGACTCGCTGGTCTTGTTGAACTATACCGTGCTTTTCCAGAGATTGCCGAGACACGTATGAAACTTGATCCGACAATGGGCGTCTCCTGCGTTGGGTTGGATAGACAAGCACAGCTTGTCCTAGGGACAGCATTCGACTTGCTGAATATCCTCAAGGGGATACCGGAGGACTCGCATACCATGGCGACCCAGACACTTGCTTTTCTGATTGCCGGTGGTGCATTGAGTCAAGTCAAACCAAGCGAACCGACACCGGCGCAACAAACCTTGCACAAAGTCGTGGTACAATGGAGAAGATTTGTGCAAAAAAGGCTTTCGAGAAACTTTGCCTCAATCGGCCTGCGTCCTATTCAACGGGTCATTACTCTCCTCGGTGAGGTGTGGTCACGCTTGGATTCGGAGACGGCTTTGTACGGTTCATGTAAGGGAGATGGATTATTTCGTGGTCAGACACATTGGATAGATGTCATGGCTGAAAAGGGGCTGGCGACGATTTTGGGATGACCTTGCACTCGGATTAAGCTCAACAAGCGAACTGAAACCCCATTAACCATAAATCTGTTACTGACCGAAGAGCAACGTCCTCGGCCATTCTTGTAGGGTTTGCATGGGTGGAGGAGAAGACCAGTAACCTTGAAATGACAGTCCTACATACATATTATGTCTGCATTTGCACAGAATGGCACCTAAACAGGGATTGCTGCTAATACTAGATTCTCCGATGTCTAGACTCGTTAAATCGTATGAGGCAATAATATCGAACCCACAATATAAAGAAGAGATCCACAGAAGACTATTCCTTCAACCCACCAGACACATAGTCGAAACTATCCCTACCAGGGAAATACTAAGTGTTAATCCCTGTGCCGCATCTGACTGTCCTATGCCACGTCCGACGTATGCTTCGTGACTGCATCCTCTACAAGGGCTTCCTTAGGGTTGGCATGGGAGTTTCGTAGTTTGTCTTTTGCGTCCACTCCTGTATTGAGGGCATTCAGCACTCGTCTGTACGCGTATCTCCAGACCCTTATCAATCCTCATGGCGACATTGATCATCGGCTTTGTCGCTGCGTCTCCGTGTGTGGTAGAACCCACGGAAGTCGCTCATCCTTATTTCCATCGGGCGTCGTTCCTTGTTTTATCCTCCATGCATGCCGTCTGCAGTAACTCCCCACTCCGTCAGACGAAGGATGAAGGATCAAACCCATGACAGGATCAAGTACAAAATACCCCTCACGCTTAGCCATTATCATCGTCCCATACCTTGCCAGCAGGGACAACATCCCCTATCAGCGTTTATCAATCGGGGATGTCATTGGATCGCCGAACTTATCTGATGGTACTATTTAGTCAGAAAAGCATAGGGTTGCATTTCTGACGGTTACATCCGCAGAGGATATGCGCTGCCAAGAGAATAATCCGAGCTCAATAGCGAGGAAGTGCGACGGTTTGCCACCGACACCAGGCAGAAGAAAGGGATGCAGATGTCCAGCTATAAAGGAGGGCAATATTCCATCCGAGAATATAGTTGTCACCTCTATCATTCAGACACCCTCACATCACATTCATCATGAAGTTCTTCACTGCTCTTTTCGCTCTCGTCTCGGCCTCTGCTGCCATGGCTGCCGCCGTCCCTGCCGACGACTCCAAGATTGAGCTCGTCTCCCGAGAGGCCTTTGAGGCCATTGCGGCTCGTCAGGCTGGATGCAGCGCCTGCGTCATCAACATTCGCTGCTGCAACAATATCTGCACTAGATGCTAGGTCAACGATTATCCGTATGACCCATGAGAAATTTCAGGGTAAATAACCGCATCAGTGTATATACTACCCAGAGAACAATTGTTATTGACTTTATTCTAGACTCCTCTGAAAGAAGTGATCCAATTGCAGTGCGATGGGGGATACAGTGGGAGCCGTAGTTATTTCGGATTGGCGGCTGTGAGCTGAGGGAATGAAGGGATATACTGTACAAGAGCAAGGATTTTGTGACCAAAAACACTCGGCGATAAAACGTCATGGCCTTATTGATTTGACTGCTCGCCCGTGGTAACTCGCCATCTTGGAATGTTGACGTTTATTATGTAGAAGGATTACCCAGATAAGATCAAACTATGGTAATTCAATTCGTCCTAGAAAACACAAGGGGGGGCTGCCTTCTGCTGCTTACAAGAGGGTTTTGTGCGTAATGTCAAGGATTTCTATCGTGTCAATTCGGATTCAGTTTCGTGTAGAAGCCGCAGATGACAAATAATCATAAAATCAACTGATCATTGGAAAACTTATTCCCCCATAGCCTAATGCTTTTATTAGTTATAAGGCATTGGGTACATGCGTAGTATACCTCTACGATATTTCCCTGTGCCCTCTAATCATAGCCTGATTAATAGCTCCGAGGCAACTTCACAATGCAATCAGTTCTAGTAGTACTATCTGAAGGGAATGGGCGGCAATGAGATAGAAACACCCTCTCAAGTATGCAAACTATTCTCACAATCAAGGCAGCTGTTATGCAATACATCACAACTCTTTTCTTTCTCCCTCTTCTTTACAATCTCCTTTGCCTGCAGGCACCCACAACACACTCGGCGCAGTCCCAAATTTCCCGGAATTTGGTGAAGCAGTACCAATCCCAAGTCCGGTCAAGCGCCTTCACCTAGTGAAGTAATCGGAATAGGGACTTGGAAGAGCGACTTACACTGGCTTGAGCCTTCTTCCGGAATATCACGAGAAAAAGACCGTGTGTTAAGGTGTAGCAATGCGCCTTGTGTGGTGGGTGCACTTGCTGTGCTACACGACTGGCCTTTGAAGCAGGAAGGGGATGTGGTTTTCTGCTGGAAACGACTGTGAAAAAAGGGCAACTGAGTTCTCGTGCCCATCATCTGGTTAAGATGGAAGTCAGTCTTCGATTATCCTTTTCATCAATTGGATGCACAACATGATGAATATCAACCTCGACATCAAATCATCCATCCATATATTTCCTCGTGCCATGCGAACCCTCCTCTGCTTCGAACCCTCTACGAACCCAAATCCTTACCAACGTGCAAGCGAGACGAGATGGCTGATCTCGTGACCTCGAAATATCTGAGTGATTTTGTTTACCCCGTTGCTAACGATGATGTGAAATAGGCAAACGGACCAGGAGCTGAGCAACAGTCGATTGACTTGCTTGATGACTGACGTGAATGACCCGAAAGAGCCGAAAGAAAACGTCGTCTGAAGTAGATGAGAACTTGCGGCGAACGCGACAAACATGCCCGCCATCCACCTCTAAAGTTAGAACACTTTTGAAGGCAGATCATTGACACAAGAACCGGTGAGTCTGTAGATATGTGATGGGTTTGTGTGAAGTCGGAAATCTAACTCGACTGGTAGAGAAAAACGATGCTGTCGAACGGTGCAACGTCAATGTGGAGGAGGCACGGGAAGATGGCCGTTTGGGTGAAGCATACAAGAACAACCCCATCCTGGCCATGAACAGTCACTCGCCCTGGTTTTAGGTCATGACGGACGGTGATGGGCTTCCCGTTACATTGGTTGATGCACAAGACATTGTGAGAGTCTCGGCCGACAAGAACAACCATAAGCCCCTACCAAAAGGGCAAACAGGACGTTCATCCCAGCGACACTCCATCGTGATGGTGTTAGGCCTGCCCCTCCACGGTTGCCATGACCGGCCTTGATGTTTCGCGGACTCTTGCCGAAAAGCTCGGTTTGCGTTATATCGGCAGTCAAGAGGAAGTTCCCATTGCCAGTCTATACCTACGGGTTTGATTGAGCCAGATTCCACCGCGTACTGAGCCATGTGCCACTCGCGACTGAGTTTCTGAATGTCGATGGCAACCAAAAAAGTTCCCATGGTCAGTCTATACTTACGGGCTTGACTGAACCGGATTCTAGAACGGCTGAGCCAAGTGCCAGTCGTCGTTGAGTTTCTCGTGGGTCCTCAACCAGATCAATCGGTGAGGACGGGCGGCGAAGTCGGACTCCTGCAACTTCCTCGTGGTGCCGCCCGGATACCTGGTCCGAAAAAGGCGACTCAGGCGATGCAGGAGACGCAGGATGGCAGGATTGATGGATGTGGGTGAAATTGAATGGAGAAGGTAGTTTTTGATGAAAGTGTGGGTTTGGGATGGAAGTAGGAATCTGTGATGGGATCGGGGATTTGCGTCGGGGCATTGGGGACATGGAATTGATGGCAGTGTGAACTTTTGATGGGATCAGGCATTGGTGAGGTGGGATATGGTTCGGTAATGGAAAAACGAGGTTGGTTGGGGATGGGATGTGACTGGCCCGGAGGAAGAATGATTGTTTGGGCGGTGGTGCATGGAAAGATGAGGAGCGAGAAGAAGGAGGGAAATGGTGGAAAGGGAGCATGTAGCTGGAGAGATGGAGGCGGAGGGTTCTGGTTGATGAACGGAGACAGGTACGCGGAAGCGGGATACAAGTAATCCAATTTATATTGGGTTGAGTGAATGGTCAACTATCTCGAATCCTGATTTCCGTGGTTGTGAATTGACTATTCTACTTTGCTGTCCAGACGAGCCAGGCACATGAGGTAATTCTCAACTGGGAAGTCTAGCATAATCCTCTCCATGATGTATTCACTTGTCTTCTCAAATCCACCAAAATTGTCCCAGCAATCTATATGAGAGACACTTAGGACAAAGTAGTACGACGACCGTACATAGTAAAGGTCGAACGAATCCTCGCTTTCATAGTAGATGTTCTCAAATTCTGTCTCGACGTACTCGTGCTCGCAGTCGTAGAACCTTAGACTTGACGGTTTGGACTTTCTGTCTTGTCAGCGCACTTGTCGATCAAGTAGGTAAACTTCCAAGGAGGTCGAGTCGCGGTTCTCCGAGATGTATTGGAGAAGACTGACGACAAATCCGCGGGCTGATGGCTATTCGCGCAACTCCTTGATGGTATTGGGCAGATTCTCGTTCCAGATGTAGTCAAATTCAACAGCCAGGCGTCGAACCGCCGGTCGACTTCCCCACCATGTTGTCAGGGGGTGGTTTCGAGATTGAACCAGTCGATCGAGTCCTCGCGGCAGCTCCAACCGTTGACTTTCAGACAGACAATATCTCGGAAAGGCTGCACCATGAGTTGCCAAACACAGGCGCGATCCCGCACGGTCATGCTGGTGCAGACCTCATGATACTCATATTTCTCTCCCTGCCAATACTCTATTCTGTCTGACCAACTCATGGGCGCCCGCAGTCGATCGTGAAGTGTCTGCCATTCAATGTCGCTGAAATATTTTAATATGATGTCTCCCGATTCGGAACATGCCGTCCAGAGCCCGCCGTCCCAGAAAAAGGCAGACGCGGCATTGCTGGTCAAGTCGATGGCATTATGTGAGCCTTCCTCCATTGTATTGTTCTTCGGGGCCTTCGCGAACGAGTTTGTGAAATCGCCCTTGTTTAGTGACGCAACATCCGGACCTGGTGTTTCATTCTTGGGGAGGAGAGTGATGTAATGTAGGGCGCATTTCTCGTGAGCTGGACGGATGGCTAGCTTCCAGATCTCTTCCCGGAGTTCATACAGCAGAAGAGAGAATCCGTGAAGGGTACGAGCTGAGGACATTGTGCGACGTAGATATGGACTCACTCAAGAGTAACTATGCACTGATTGACATGCTGGAATGATGTGAGTTATGAGGGTGGATATTCAATTTACATTGGTTGAGATATCAGTTTTTCCGAAGTCTCAGATAGAATTAAGCATAGAGTTGACTGACTCAACTGCAGGTAGAAATCATGACTCTATCTGCATAGGCTTTTCTGAAAGTTAGGTTCTCCCCTTTCCTGATAAATTTTCAAAAATGTATGCTATTTCATGCTTGAAGTTTATGAAATTCCAGCACAAATATCAATACGTTGTGGTGAGGCTAGTCTCAAAGATACGAGGGCGATCCTTAACATCTGGTCGTCGTCCATGCGCAACAGGTGGGATGTGATTTGCTGTAATGAACTTACCTAACTATAGCTAGTACATTGAAATTTTAGCCTAAATTATCCCTAAGTTATTCAAACCTGTTGGGGGCTTAGGTGGTTGCGGTCAGTTGGATGGTGTAGCCAGGCTGTGTCTCGCCAAAATGCTGCCGTTCGGAGAAAGGTGTGAACTATCATCATCACGCTACCAAAGACTAAGACAGCTTCAGTCTCATCGGTTCAAGCAACGAGAACGAGCACTTTTGTGAAAATACTGATTTGTTGACCACTTCATTAACATACAAGATGTAGTTCATGCGCCATGTAGCCTCTACTGCTGCTGGTGCAGACTTATGGACAAGCATTCTATTGCTACCAGGACAAAGGAGAGAAAAAGTGATGAAAAAGGATTTCTTCATGATGACGAGAAAAGTGGCATCAGCTTTTCTGCCCGGCCTGTTCAATACAGACATCAAGAAGCTGTAGATGACGGGCTGGGAGCAGTTTCATGCTGATAGAGGGTTACTTGCTCGTTGTGAAGGAACCGTCATATAACAAACTACAATAAATTGACTTTTCGCTAGAGCAATTACATGATCGTATCACTCGCCACACTTGTTATTTCCCAAGTTTGTCTTTGCTGAAATGTTCACCCTGTTGGTCGTCGCAGGCTTTCCCACACGAGGCGCCAGTGTGAGGATCAAGTGTTGTTGCGTGGATGTTCCATACGCTGGCTGAATAGGCGCAGGCATACGCAATATACTTTTAACAACGATGCCACGTTTGATATCCGTTCAGCCAAGATTGA
The DNA here is from genome assembly GCA_013623535.1 of Fusarium penzigii. Classification (NCBI taxonomy): domain Eukaryota; kingdom Fungi; phylum Ascomycota; class Sordariomycetes; order Hypocreales; family Nectriaceae; genus Fusarium; species Fusarium penzigii. The sequence continues at coordinate 56,850 of JABFFC010000164.1, read as the reverse complement.
TTAGAACGTCCAGAGATGGTTGTGATGGCCAGATTATACTGATATCTATCATAACTCTAATCTTCTGTTGTGTCCCAACTTGGCGAGGTCCAGGTTCATCGTTCAATATCAACGCTGCACTTTTCAATAAGCTGTCTTAGCGTAAAGCCGGGTACTTCAGTTCTGACAACTAACGTTGCTTGTTTTGACATTTGACTTCTCCACTATCTGTCCTGATGCGCTTATGTTAATACAGTTCCTGTCCTGGGTTGGGTAAGTCTAGCCCCTTTCCCCGCGTCTAGACCGTTCCTATTTGCTGACCTTACAGCTGAACCAGCCCACCGTTAGCCATGGAAACTAGATTTATCGTTTCCCACATCTCCGATAAGCCTTTTCTTCCTGGATGTTGGTGGGAAGTCGGAATTATCCGTGTTTCAGGCTTATCGTGTCTTCCAGCTGAAAAGTGCGAGGCGCGAGCAGGTGGCGTTTCCCTTCAGCACATTGCCAATAAATGGAGCTCCTTGTGGTTTATGTGTAAGGACTGGTCGACGGTCCGGCCGAGGATCCGACTTGGTTGACAGCGTCAGCTAATGACGGCGTTGTCTTGCCCTCGAAAGTCTGTTTGTAGGTTAAATGGTCAAAGTCGCGATCGAGTCGCACAAACCAAACCAAACCCTGAACTCAATTGCGGTCCGTTGGCTGTGGATCATGGATCTAGTGTAACAATGTCTAAGATTCATCACGCTGGCTCAGGGAGAAGGCGTAGAAAAGCTATAGAAGCAAGCCTCTGATCTGTTGATTACGTCGACCGTGTACTTGCACAGTTAATGTCAACCACCAACACGTCATTCCTGGAAAGGGGGGCCTGGTCTAGGCCCTACCGGCATTGCCTGCATAAATGTGCGTTGGCTCGATTTCCTACGCTGCACGACGCCTCCATGCGGGAATCTGTCACTCCTGCTTGCTCTTATCTTTGCAACCTCTCAGCCGGTCTGAACTGAGATTATGAGAAAAACTGGTTAAGAATGAATCTCTTGTTGGACATTCAGGCATTACAATCAGAAGGGCGATGAATGAAACTCCGCACAATTTCCAAAAAGGCTACAGCGCGACGACGTGTTTCATTGTTAATTCGATGAAAAAAAACCCAGCCCCCAGTGACAGCCTTTGTCGCATCTACTCCAACACAACCCGCCAGGAAGGCGTTTGGATTATTGCTGATATTCAATGGTTCCGTTTCTTACCCATGTTGGGATCTAACTAGTCCGACGAAACAGAAGACCGTCACCTGTCACCGCACGGATGTCGGCCACCTTTTTCCTTGATAGATGACTTCAGTTTGAGCGTGGAGTTGACGAGTTCCGTCAGCATGAGAGTTGTTCAGACGCCAAGACGGCGTCTTGATTGATACTCAACATGTTCTGATCAGCTAATTGATGCAGACATGGGTCCAGATCAACCCAGCGCCATGATCCAATACTCCATCGTGAGACTCAGACATTGGCTTGATAGACTCGAAGGTCGCTATTGTCCGAACAGAAGATTCCAACTCGGGATTGAGCTGTGTCTCGTCTATAAATCCACGGCCTCATCCCATCTCTGGCCAAGAAGAAACCCACCCTCATCCTCAAAAACTCAGCAGTTTGGGGCTTGCTTCCTGACTTTTTTTTCTTCAACTCCTGCCTGATAATTCATTCTCACTCATTTTGGCGTACCCAGCGACGACCACCAACATGAGATTTCTTCTCTCGGGCTTGGGCTTCACAGCCCTTGCTTCCCTTCTAAGCACGGCTTCAGCTGCTACCTGCAGCAACCCGGCCACTGCTTTCGACCCACTCACTTTGAAATCTGGCTGTTGCGCTTCGGCGAATTCCAAGCGCGGTGTTGACGCCATACCAGCGGGTTCCCTCATGGAACGAGGTGATTGTGCCACTGCTGAGTGCTGCGAGAAGAAAAAGACATCGTTCACCCTTACTCCCAAGGGGTCCGATATCCAATGCGGCAGTAAATTCGACCTTAAAGATAAAGATGGAGACACTACCGGTGGCATTCAGTACAGTATGGGGCCGTGCACTGCGGCGTCCTCAAAGACTTGCCTGATCATCACTGCCACGCCCGTGAAGCCTGGTGGTGGCTGCTACACACTCTCTGGTGGCATCTCCGTCTTCATTGACGATGCAACCAATGCTCCAACCACCAATTCCGGAGGCTGGAATTTTGCCAATTCCGATCAGGGTTCTTCCCCCCGTTGCATCAAGAAGACAGGCTCTTCCGGTTGCCAGTACTGGTCCTGCGAGTTCGAGAAGTCGCTCTGGGAGAACAAGGTCAAGAACCAGGGCAGTGACGGACTCTGTGGTAACACCATCTCGGTTGCTGTTCACTTCGGCATCGGAAGTGCCACCTGCACTCAAGGAAATACGGGGTTTAAGTATGGCAACGGCAACAACTTCTTCCAGTACGAGAAGACCAAGTTCACCTGCACCGAGACATGCGACACCTCGTCCCTCTGCTGCTGCCCCTGCGACTCAAAGACCCAGTGCTGTCCAGGTGATTCCTATTGCGATAGCGAAGGCAAACCAGGAAACAAGAACTGTGAGCCAAAGTGCTGTCCTGGCCAGACGAGATGTGACAGCGAGTTGTGCACGAACGACCCCAGCCCGAATTGCTGTCCTAGCACGGAAAACTACTGCGGAAGTGGCGGCAAGACCAAAAACCTCGAATGCCCGGCGAAATGCTGTGAGGGTCAGACTAGATGCGACAGTCCTTTGTGTGAGAATAACCCGAGCCCGAATTGTTGTCCGGAAACAGAGGATTACTGTGGCTCTGGTGACAAAAAGAAGAACGACCAGTGCCCGAAGGAGTGTTGCAAAGATCAGACCAGGTGTGATAATCCGCTATGCAAGAACGACCCGAGTCCAAACTGTTGTCCAGACACAGAAAACTACTGCGGCACCGATGGAAAGACCAAGAATGAGAATTGCCCCAAGGAGTGTTGCAAGGATCAGACCAGGTGTGATAACCCGCTATGCAAGAATGACCCGAGTCCAAACTGTTGTCCAGACACAGAAAACTACTGCGGCTCTGATGGAAAAACAAAGAATGAGAATTGCCCCAAGGAGTGTTGCAAGGATCAAACAAGATGTGACAACCCGGCATGCAAGAATGACCCAAGTCCAAACTGCTGCCCGGACACAGAGAACTACTGCGGCTCTGATGGAAAAACAAAGAATGAGAATTGCCCCAAGGAGTGTTGCAAGGATCAGACCAGGTGTGATAATCCACTTTGCAAGAATGATCCGACTCCAAACTGCTGCCCCGACACAGAGAACTACTGCGGCAGCGATAATAAAAAGGAGAATAAAAATTGCCCAAAGGAGTGCTGCGAAGGACAAACGAGGTGTGATAACCCTCTTTGCAAGAAAAATCCGACTCCCAACTGCTGCCCTGAGACCGAAAACTATTGCGGTAGCGGCGAGAAGACCAAGAATGATCAATGCCCCAAAGAGTGTTGCGAGGGACAGACCAGATGTGATAACCCTCTTTGCAAGATTAACCCCACCCCCAACTGCTGCCCCGAGACCGAAAATTATTGTGGCAGCGGCGGAAAGACCAAGAATGAGAAGTGTCCGAAGGATTGTTGCGAAGGACAGACGAGGTGTGAGAATCCTCTCTGTGAGAAAAACCCGACTCCCAACTGCTGCCCAGAAACCGAAAACTACTGCGGCACCGATGGAAAGACCAAGAACGATAAATGTCCGGCCAAGTGCTGTGACGACGAGACTCGCTGCGATAATCCTCTTTGCAAAAATAATCCTAGCCCTAACTGCTGCCCGGAGACTGAGAACTATTGCGGCAGCAACGGAAAGACCAAGAATGAAATGTGTCCGAAAGAGTGTTGTAACGGCCAGACTCGCTGCGATAATCCATTGTGTGAAAAGAACCCCAGCCCCAACTGTTGCCCCAAGACGGAAAACTACTGCGGTACGGGTGGTCTCAAGAAGAATAAATACTGTCCTGCGAAATGCTGTGACGGCGAGACCAGATGCGATAACCCACTCTGCAAGAACAACCCGACTCCCAATTGCTGCGAGAAGACGGAAGATTACTGCGGCAGCGACGGCCGCACTCTCAACAAGAAGTGCCCTAAGAAGTGCTGTGGAAAAGACTGCTGCGACGACGAGCTCTGCTGCAAGAACCCAAGCGATCAGGATTATTGTCCCGAGCCTCAGTGCGAGTACGGCACTGGTTGGGGCTGGCTGCTGCCAAAGGTCGACGATAAGTACCACTACGTCAATAAGCTCTCGTTGTGCAAGTCGAACCGCTGGGGCGAGTGGTTCGAAATCAAGAGTCTCCCATACAGTGGTAACCTGGTCGTCGGACGAGGAGGCAACGATCCCAACAAGGGCGACATTGTCGGAACTGTCTCTCTCAGTCCCGATACTTCCAAGACTGTCAAGGCTTGCTTCGACATCACAAAGGCGAAGGCCCACATCACCAGTGTGCACGTGGAAGTTTCATGCTACCCCTTCGATAGCGCCTCGTACATCAACTCGAAGAAGAAGTCGTTCAACATCTGCGCGCCTGGTCAGTGGACGTACAAGTTCCCTCCCTCGGGATGTCTCGACTGGGTGCACTCGCAACATGATGTCTGCATTGAAGACATTCCCAAGTGTGCTAGTGGGCGCTACTATGCGATATACCACGCTGCTGTGACCAAGAATGTGGAGGGATATTGTTACCCGGTGACGGGCTGCTGGACGGATTCTTGAGGGCTGGTATAATGAAGTGATGGAATGGATGGAGGATTGATTGTTGGCTTACTGCTTTATTGTTTTTCTATGATTTGTCGCTTGATTGACGTTGACCCTTTGGGGCATGGATTAGTATGGAAACACACTCATTTGGAAACACACTCATTTGGGAACACACTCATTTAGTAATGGGAGATCCTCAACACTTAGTGTTAACGTGAGGATCTTATTTATGTCTGTATTTAGTTTAGTATAGTATTAGTAAATGATATGACGTTATGCTTGGCCAAACACCGCTTATGACATGCACAGCAGTACTCATTTATGCATAGTTGTGCAGAGCTTTATGCATATATCTTCTCATCGAAACGCGACGCGACACGACCAGACATGTAGCGTGTTCAGATCCGTTGTCTCATGTAAAGATGGCTGAACACCAAGTACCCTTAGCATTCCTGGAACGTCACTCGTTCTCTCTGTGTTCTCCAATTTTTATCTATCATCTATCGCTAGCATCTAATCGTGAATACTTTAGCACATGATGTTTGGCCTGTCGTCTCTCACTCCATATTAGTTCTATCATTTGGGAGATCAACTTTATCGATGTGTCACCATCGCCAACACTAAATTGCCAGAACAAGACGCAGATACTGTCACAACGATTCAAACATATTACAAATTTTCTTCTGATTTTTTCCGATGCCGGCACTCCATAAGTGTTAGGAACCCATCAGTCGATGACGAATATTCTTCTGTGGACCATCAATTCATTTCCTGGTACTACCCTACAGTCCCCAGGATTCCACGCTTGTGACTTGGAATTATACGTGACCAGTTGATCTAATCTTAGCAAACCTTTTCTTCTTGAAGGCCACTGCTTCGTACCAATTAGATAGAAGGACGGAGAAGAATATAAAAACGATTAACCCTACCCCAGCAAGAGACCCTATAAGAGCAAAAACGCTGAATCCGTATGATGCTGATTGAAAAATGGTGTTATCCTGGAGAGTCCACGTCGTCATATCCACTTGCATGGCCGTCAGCACGATGGCTACAAACGCGGTGGTAAAGGCCAACCAGGCGAAGGAATCGCGTAGGAAGTCTCCGTATCGACAGTCTTTATCCATGACGTTACTAACGACTCAGTCAAACAAGAGGTAGATGTTGATGCCATAGACTCTTTTTGATGTAGTCCTCATCTCGCGCCGTTGACTGTCACAACAGGTGAGGCGTGCAGTAGCTCGTCGTTCAAATCCATAGCATCTACGTCAAACTCTCGTAAATCAGTGGCGCCAAATGAACGAGGAACAGTCACCAAGGTTCCGTTCTTCCACCAGCGCCCCACCTGCATCGTACAGAAGACGGCTTGCACAATAGTAAGAAATTCTTGGTGGCAGTGGAAGTGGCTATGCGGCGGGCATATACGTCATAGCATTTGGGTGATCCGCTGGCTATATGGTTACGCTTCGAGGCAAACATGCAGTATCTGCACTTTTATTTGTTTGGTCCGAGAGACGAAGGGCATCACTTAAAATAGTAGCAAGAAAAGACAAAATGAAGGGTCACCTCATGCCCCAAAGTGAGTAAATTAAACAGCCGGATCTTTCCTTTGCTTTGCTCGACCGCGATGGGCTGATAACTACTGACGTAGGCAGTTCCCTGACACCTTGTCTGCGGCAAGATGAGTGATAGAGGTCGAGTCTGCTCTGGGCCTCCTAATAGCGAAATACTCAACGACCCTCTCGAAGGCTACTCGAAAACATTTGACGACTTGGGTATTCAGCCCAGCGGTCCCTGGTTCGACAAAATATGCAAAGTACTCGACGCCATCAATATTCTTCCAGTAGCCTGGGACAACTCAAGAGAGTTATCCCTACTACTGCATTCTATCCAGTTCTATCCCTCACTGTCTGATTACGATGCTTCTTCCGATACTCTCTATGATGTATACCTCGTCGCCACTCCTCATCACCATTTTCCGGCATCTACCAAGCTCTGGTCTTACTATTCACAAGGTCGGTTTCTCCATCTTGGGGACAAAACAACACCTAAACCGGCAGACGACAAGTTCAGCGCCGAAGAGTTGGAGAGTGATTTATCAGCCATACGACATGAGGTTGACTCACATTCCTTCCACTTCAATCCAACTTGGCCGGACGGAAAGGGCAAGAAGTTACGAGTCCCGCTAGCAGCCTACATGGTTGGCCAGACACAGTTCAAAATTGATCAGATTGAAGCAATAGCAAAGACCATCATGGGGTATTTTGACAAATACACGTTATGGGAAAATAACTGTCATCTCTTTGCGCTGTCGCTTACAATCAGAACCGTCATGAGCAAGCGGGATGGGACTGTCTTTGTGGGAACAAAGTCACGGATCATCAACTGGGATCTCAGACTAAAGCGACAGACATCGGTGCCACCCTTCAACCAATATGAGGGGTATCTCGTATGCGATGGAACTCGTGGTATGTGGCACTTCCCGAGGCTTCCAGTGTCCTTTGTAAATTTGACAGGGCTTTTCATCACACTCTAGATGTCTCCCGTCGTTCCAGCAGTTATATCTTCAACCTCCCTGCCATTATCAAAGACCGGCAGCGAAGTTATTCAAAATGCCACACTATTGCAATTCTCTACCGGCAAGGTCCCGCTGCCATTGGGAGTTTCGACCCAGCTGGTTCAAAGCCCCAGCTGAGATTTGCCATGAGCCAGTTTGCACAAGAAATGAAAGCGTCGATCAAAGAAATTCACATTTTGGTTAACACTTTGGCCAAGATGTCGCCCATGGAAAATTTCTTCAAGCAATTCAAGGCAGAAAAGAGACGCGGTTGAAATCCTTCGAAAAGGTGCTGTTGGATGCCAAGAAAGGTGACAGCGTAGCCAGAAGCCTCATTCCTGTTCACAAATTTTGCCTATCAATATCTGACGAGAAAGAAGCCCAGATCAGGAACTACAATCGACCAAAGACATGAGCTGCTTAGTCGAGGAAAGGCCAGAGGTACACTCCGTCTTCACGAACATAGCTTGGAAGAAATATGTAATCTTGCCAAACAATACAAGTTCTGATACAACGGCGTTTGTTCATTACGTCCTTCATATTTCCTGGAGATTTGCACCTATTCTGGGGTCCTGTCCGAAGCATAACGCATTGCAATATTATCCATCCTCACTAGTCCGTTAATGGAGAGACATCTCCTTCAGTAAAAAGACGTACGTTTGTGGCATCAGATTTGCCTTCAATTCAAAAAATGGGCTAGAGTTTCGTAAGTTCCTACGATCTACTGCCGCTCAGCCGTTGATCAGTGTTCCTGGCGTCTTTCCGGTCCTTGCACCGATACGACAAGGGTTCTCGATGTGACTTGGTCAGGGTTGATGTTGCGGGGAAGCTGGGGTAGTCTGGAAAACAGAGTGGGTGAAAGAAAAGATCAGCACTCCTCTCCTGCATTCCTCAGCCAACGATCCTGTCTTTTTGTTCAACTAGGGGGAAATTGGATTCTGGCGATCACTTCCCCATATTAGTCGCCGGTATATCTATCGGACAACGCCCCGTGGGACAGAGTCAACAATAGGGATCAACAAAATTCATAGTGAGCATATGATCATCTTGAAATCATAACACGAACTATAAATACTCATCGCTTATTTGAAAGCCTGCCGCGAATCACTTCCCACAGCAACTTGACTTCTCGCAATCATGGGTCAACTCATTCGAGCCATTGCGCTCTCCGTCACGGCTTTGTCCTACTTTGTCCCACTTTCGCTCGCTACTGGTGGTCTTAACGGACTGCCTTATCTGAATGGCCCCATTCCTGTCGTTCCTCAGAATGACCCTGACATGAAACGTGGTCCTGGTGATTTTATTCACCCTGGTCTCTGGCATACGCACGATGACTTGGAGAGAATCAAGAAGGGTGTCGAAGATGAAGTTGAGCCATGGAACTCTGCGTTTAAGAAATTCCAGGCTGATCAATTCTCTCAATCCAATGTAAGAACCCATCCTTAATGAGTGATTGGAGTGTATGGAAACTAATAAGTCAAAAGTATCAAATGCAAGGCCCCAAGGCGATTTTGTGTCGTGGAAGCTGCAGCAACTACACTACCTTCACCAAAGACTCTCGCGCCGCCTACCAGAACGCTCTCATGTGGTACATCACCCGCGACCAGGGCCACTGGAACAAGGCGACATCCATTCTGGACGCATGGGGCACTAACTTGACCGACATCATTGGCACCGACACATCACTCCTGGTTGCTCTGGAGGGTGACATGTTTGTGAATGCAGCTGAGATTATGCGGTGGGAAGGTGGATGGATTGAGTCTGGAGCTCGCTACAGCGGTGCCAGCGGCTTCTCCAACCAACTGTATTGGCTGTTTGCAAAGCAGTCTATCAACATCGGTCAGGCCAACTACGGAATGGCGAGCATCAAAGCGTTGCTCTCGTTTGCTGTGTACTTGGACGATACTACCTTGGTAAGTCGAGACGAACTCAATCAAGACATAACACTGACTTTTGTTTAGTACAACTATGCCCTTTACATGTACAAGAATGATCCCTGTGCAGGTCTCCGCGGTAACTTCCAGGCCAAAACAGGTCAAGGTGCCGAAGCTGGACGCGACCAAGGCCATGCTAGGGATGGTATCGCTTGGGCGGCCCAGGCAGCTCGTGTCATTCAAAGTCAAGGTCGGGATGTGTACGGATTCGACGACAATCTCTTACTTAAGGGTGCCGAGTACGTCGCCCAGTACAACCTGGGTGAAGAAGTCAATTATGATCGAAACTTTTACCGTTGCGAGGCTATCCTGGTCAATGGTCCTTGGGCCCAGCCTTCGAATATCAGCCGAGGTGTAACAGCTGGTGCATTTGATGTACGTTCTCGAGCATTTCATCGTCCATCCCCAAGTGGAATGAAAAACATACTAACGAGAAACAGATCATTTACTACCAATACGTCGTCAAGAAGGGCCGCAAGTCCAAGTACTTGACCGAGATGAAGAAAGCTATCGACGATATCGGAGGAGAAGGTACTGGAGGGACCGACTTTGTTGGCTGGGGAGATCTTGTCTGGTCGTATCCTGGTAAGGGGAGCTTCCAGAATAACAATGATAGAACCATCTGGGGCGGAGGAAAGCTTGGATCGGATGGCAATGGCAACATCAATGTCAAGAGTTAGACCTAGTGTTCTTGTGTCACCAGGTATGGGACCTTTTTCTTCGATATCTTGTATTATATTACTGCTTAGCTGTTGTGTAAACTTGGCATGAATTTGAAAGCAATCTTTTATGAGTCTCCCTCAGGCTGTGAATCCTTCATTGAGGCTACATGTGTAAGACCTGGATTCCGAGCTACTTCTGTAAGCATCTTGATGTTTGGAGCTTGTGTTTCAGTGACAGTTACTCTTTTAAGCGACCCTTAGGTGTCTTGAAGTCTCCGCGAAATGCTGTCAAGATAAATAGGAGTAATTAACAGAGTTTAGGGATACCACGGCTCTTCCCTCAACTTTGTAATGAGTTACTTTAATCCGTGCTAGGACAAGACTATATAGATTGACAGTATTTGATCTGAACCATGTGTAGATGGTTTAGTGCTAACCCTTACCGTTCAGCTAACTGTTACTTACTTTGGGACAAAGCGAATGATGCTCGTTGGAATGAAAACTAATGCGCGAATGCGTTTATTCTATCAATATATATGAAAGTATTCGAGTAGAAGGGACATCATTTACGAGAGGCCTATCAGATAACAACACCAAACACCCAGTTTCGGTAACCTCAGAACTGCAAATAACGAATCGATAGTGTCTGGCTAGCCTTGACCTCCCCTATCAGGAGCACTTGAAGCTACTTCACAGCTTGATATTGACCAATCCCACTTCCATTCTCAATACCGATGCATGTTTAACCGTCTCAAACATCGTTCGACTTCTCCTCAATATGAGCAGGGCTGACAACCTTACGCTCCCGCAACCCAGCCTCGTCAATGCCGCCGTACTTCTCCTCCCGGTGCTTGCTGATCGCCTGGGCACCAGACACAAGTTCATCGCCATCAAATATCTGGCCAATTTCCTCAAGACCCTTTCCTTTGGTCTCGGGCAGATACCACCAAGCAAAAGCGCATTCGACTCCGAGTACAGCACAGGCAAAGATGTAGTAGCGCCAACCAATGCGATCCATTGCAACGGGGTTGACGTAGCCGGTGAAGAAACTGGCAGAGTAGCCACAGAATTGAAAAATCATGGCTGTCTTTGATCTAAGCGAATAGATGGAGCATTCGACGACATAGGGTACTGTGGAAATCGCAAAGGGTTGGTAGCCGACCTGGAACAGGAAAATCATGGCGACAACAGCAAGGGCTAGGGGTTTATCAGCAAAGTTACGTTGCTCGTTGAGAGCGGAGCAGATTGTCCAGATGATAAAGACGAGCAACATGGTGCTGATACCAAATGTGATCAAACCACGTCTTCCCACGCGGTCGATCAGCATGGCAAAGAAGATGGAACAACACAGTTGCCAAATGGCGGCAATCGCGTTGATAAGAAGCTGCGTGTTGGCGTTGGTAACACCGATGCTGTCAAGAATCTTGGCCAGATAGTAACCGGTCAGACCCAGACCCGACAATTGAGCGGCAAAACCCATGAATAGCAGAATGTAGAGACGCTTGCGGTTGCCCTTGGTACGGACAAATTCGCCCCACTGGATGGCTTTCTGTTTCTTCTCTTCTTCCAGGGTGACTTCGATCTCGAGCAACTCGAATCGGACGAGGCGAGCGTCAACGTCACCGCAAGAGTGGTACTCGTTGAGAACGTTCAGAGCGTCTTCTCGTCTATCTTTGTAAACCAGCCATCGCGGAGATTCGGGTACCCAGAAGCTTAGAGTCAACTGCAGAATAGCGGGCACTCCTTGAAGAATACTGGGAAGTCTCCAGCTCCAGGATGAGTCCATCTTGAATGTGCCGTATGTTGTCCATGCAGCAGCAAGGTAGCCCTGAAAAAAGCATGTTAGTCGTAGTATCTAATGGCAGCCATGAGGACGACTTACAACAACCCACTGCGTCATGTAAAGGGACACCATCTTTCCTCGGTGAGTCGGGTATGCAACCTCTGTCATCAACTGAGGAGCAGCCACGGCGACAATCCCGGTACCCAAACCTATGGTGATTCGTCCAGCAATAAACATGGCCAGGTTCTGTGCACCACCCTGGAGGGCAGAGCCGACAATGATGAGAAAAGTACCCAGAGTGATGGGCTTCTTGCGGCCGAAGATCTCACACAGTTGAGAGGAAAAGGTTGCAGAGACAAGAACACCAATGTTGATGGCGTTGACAAGAGTTCCAAGATTGGCGCCCGTCTGATGATCGAAATGTTAGTATCACACCTGACCTAGGTTTTTTGAGCTCAACTTACGGGGTTTCCAAACGCTTTCTGCCAATGAGGCAAGGATTGCATACCGTTAAGCATACTTCCATCAAAACCACACGTGAATTGAGCCAAGAAAGCGCTGAGGAGGAGGAAGTTGAGGCTGCGGAGTTTGGGATACTGGAACCACCACTTATCCAGCTTGGGGGTGACATCTGCAAGGACGAGACCATCGAATTCTTCGAGGGCTGTCAAGTCCTTGGCGTCGCCTGGACTGGCCATTTTGATCTATGGAGAAGGAAGTGATAACAAAAAAGGGGTATAGCCAAGAGATTGTCGATCTTGGGTTATTACACAGAAGGGGGAAGGAGGATTATGTGCGGGTTTAACACGCAATATATATGAGTTAGGGAAGTTGTCAAACACAGGAAAACCCCGTAGCCTGTCTTGGGTTAGTGGTGATATTCCCCAGGTTCCCCGTACATTCAATTCTGGGCAACACGGAGTGATGGAGTTGCAAAGACGAGAATAGCGCCACGAGGTTGGAATTGAACGACTCTCGTGTAATGACGGAGTCCGGGGTAGTTGTCGGACAAGAATCCAATGGTGAAAGGTTGACGTTTCTTCTCCAATCCCCAATAACGCAAGACGACCGTCCTACCAGAGTCGATAAACCTGAAAACATGTTAGTTGCGTCAATTTGAGTTTACTAGCGTCCAGTGCACTGACTTCCAATGGACGGTAGCGAATATGCAAACGCTTGTCCAAAGAGCTGCTGGAAAGATGATCAACAACCCTGGTCAACCCCGCGATACATTTCGCGACATGCCGGTAATTCCCCCGCAACGCCGTGAGCTACTGGGTTGGGACTCAGCTGGCCTACTTTGGCTGGTTAATCTAAGACGGTCTTGTCCTGAAATGCGAGTCTTTTCATAATGAATACGCAGCGGGCCAGACCGACGACATGGCTTGATGTAAACAGCTGATACGGTCACAATACTTGAAGAGTCAATAACCCAGGGTGGAACTTGATGAATAATGATGGTCCATATAGTATTGTCAGAGGGGAAAAAAAAAAGAAAAAAAGGAGGAAGAACGAGAAGAGAAAAAAAAAAAAAACCACCCAAGCAAGAAGATGGTAATAACACGAACCACACAACACCATAAGAAAAGAAGAAAAAAATGAGGGACAAGAGAATTGAACTCTTAACCTTATGGAAATCCGTCGGCATACGAATGTGTGCACTGGAATCATACGCGCTACTAGACGGTTGTTAGTATCAGTGTGGAATGACCTTGACGATGCGAATTTCGAGATTCGAACTCGCATGTTTCGGAAGTGGAAGAGAGATGCTTACCCATTGCGCCAGCCCCCCACTGCTTGTTGAAGGACACACACGTCATTACGGTACAATTGCTCAGTCCTCTTTCGGAGTAGCGATGTGACAGGACTCACGAATACCCTGTCACAAATAAAGGAATATGGGTGGCCAAGTAGTTATAATTTCTTCTGATTCAAGTCTCTACAGGTATATTCAGGGTAGCACTCTCTTGTAACAGCCCGTTCACCGTTCCATCACCACCTTTCTCAACCAATTTGTTCACATTTCATATAGTGAAAATCGGCTGGGTTGGCGGATTGCTGATAGTCAGAGAAAGCATACAGGCAGACCATCATACCGGCAAACGCTAGTCCAACTGATGGTGATCTAGTCATAACCTCATTGCTAACATGCCCCAACCATTGGATCTGTGCGGTGTCGTCTTGAACTTCCTTGTCCCCATCAGGATACAAGACTTCTTGGAAACCAAACTCGTACCTGTCTCCGCAGCGGATGTAGAAAAGAACATCAGAGATCTGAGACCTAAGCTCATATGTAACCGTAGACCCCTCTGCTGGACGAAATTGTATGATTCTCGCAGCCGTAGAACCAACAGGGCCAGTTGGAAGTCTTTGACGAATACCAATGCTACTGTATGTGAGATAATTCCACCAGACCACCAGACCGGCCTCTTCATGCGCCGTTGTAGGACTGAAGGAGGCTCTGGTCTTCCACATGCATGATTTCCATATTTGTTTGCGGAGAAACATGGTTGGACTGGCTGGAATGGAAAGGTTATAAGGACCGCCATAGAGTCGCAGACGGGAAGGGTTCTTGGCGATATAGTAGTCCTTCTTTTCTGGTGTATCTAGAACGAGTCAGTTCGGCATATCCGATGCATATTGTGAAAGGCAGTAGCTTCTGGCGACATACTCTTTCTATACCAGCCGAGTCCCAGTTCTGGTTGAATGAAATCCTCACTCCACTGAGCCTTGAGGGTAGTATCTACTTGAGGAGGAAGCTCAATCAAGTTTCCTCCGTTCAAGACTGGCCAGTCGTTGACCCATTCCACCGGGATGATGAAAGTTTCTCGCCCTGTGGTGATTACGACGTGTCAATAAGCTGTGACGATTCACCTGGGCACATGGTGATCAGGTCAAAAGTAACACTCACCTAATACAGATTCCTGCCATTGTCCTTCACTCGTTCGCACCGGACGTACAGCCAATAGGGTAGCCCACCACCTACCCTTCTCGTCCTCAAATATGTCTGCATGTCCTGTATTCTGCACTTCATGATCTAAGCTCGTAGCGATAAGAGGGTTGTTTGGACAGGCTTCCCAAGCTGCCAATGGTCCTTGTTGGTTGCGAAATGCACATACTGAATGCTGCGATCCAGTACCACCCTCTGCCGTCAGGAGGTAGTAATAGGAGCCCTTGCAGTAGATATGAGAGCCCTCGGCAATGCCAGAAGGAGACTCACGGATCTTGACTGGCTCGGAAATCGAGTCTCCCGACTCAAGGTCTACTTTGCACACATGAATCGCAAAGTCGAGTCGAGATTTGTCGGCATCGGGGGCCCGATCTGCTTTGACATGGGTTGTGGACAGATACACTGTCCCATCAACATCCCAAAAGAGCTATCGATTGCTGTTAGTCAGGGTGCAATTCATACTAGAAAGGGCTCCAATGGTCAATCTCACATCTTGATCGAATCCTATTACGTCGAAGAATACCGGATCAGACCAGGATGATGAATCCCAAATATTCTCGGTTTTCACGTAGAATCCCCGAGGGTACAAACGCTCGCCCTCCTGCGGACGAAAACGGGCAAAGATAGAGGTAGCTATGTAGAAGACGCCTTGGTGATATCTCAAAGTCGGTGCCCAAACACCACCGCCAGGTTCAGGGCCTGTGATTTGTATCTGGGTCTTCCTGGTCAAAGCATGACCGATCAGGTTCCATTGAGCGAGGTCTTTGCTGTGGTATATGGGAATCCCGGGCAAGTATTCAAAACTTGAAGTCGCGAGGAAGAAATCGTCGCCGACCCGGGTTATGGATGGGTCTGGGTTGAAGCCAGTGAGGACTGGGTTTCGAAGGGCCATGGCTTGAGATAGACTTGGTTGCTAATATTCGGGGAACTGCTGGTGAAGGTTTAGGGAATACAAGAGCCCAGACTTGAAGCATTCGAGGCTTCCACGGTATTAGTCTCGGGCCTGATCTGATTTTAAGTACAACAATGTAGATAAACACAGCTAAGCTAGTTGGCCATGTCAAAATAACTGATCGGCGCTCGGTCGAAGTACCGCACAAGTCCGAGACAGGTCAGTGGCTGTGCATGAACTTGGCTTCTATCTACTATAGACAATCGGTTCTAGAGATGGATCGTGCCTCCATCGCAATCTCGCCACTCTCCCGTTCTCGTCCACACCGAAATCTACCTTCCAAAATGACGGATCTGTGTCATTTCCCAATACCCAACGACCACGGCGAGATAGCTCATTTCGCGGTTGCAACCACGTGAACGTGTCGCCGCTGTAGTGAGCGAGCCTGTACTTTTCCGAATCAAGTCCCTGGAAAGCCCAAAATAAGTCCTCCCCTTCTAACGTAACCACAACGCGGAACACGCCACTGGAGTCTACAAACGTTCCCACATACAATTCCAAGTCCCTGTGTGGCGTGATTTCTTCCGGTAGGCCCTGTTCAAGGCCACGGATGATGCGATCATACCATTCCAGATTGATAGCAATTGAGGTTCTTGCATAGCTGATGAAATCTACGCGTTCCCTACTTGGGACACCCAATAGTTCCTCCAACACCATCTGAGACACCCAATCGGGTACATCAGTCAACGATAAGGAGTTGCTCAAGACTAGCACAACGCTGTCTGTGTCTGGAACGAGTATGACTACTGCAAGAGCACCTGGCAGTGTACCTTGATGGTAAAACACGGGCTGGCTTGGAGCACCTTTCCCAATCACTGGCATGTTCTCTGGCATAAGTCGACCGTTCAGACCAATGTGGCCCATGGAATTTGGCAACTGAACGCGGGCCCACCCCAAACCATAAGAAACTTCCCCCTTCTCGGTCGCAAGCATGGGTACGTGTGCTGTCACCAGATCAGAGACACACTTGAACGGGGATCCAGGTGTGAAAGTCTGACCAGTTTGACTCTGATGGCTATAACTCCCGATGAAACAGCTGTAAAGCTTTATCAAGTCCGCTGCGCATGATTGAATACCACCGGATCCGCTGGAGATTCCGTTTGTGCCCAGCTTTGGACCGGGTATGCACCATGGAGTCGCATCATCCAACGCATTGTATGACTTGGTCACATTAGGTGTGCCTTTGTGAGGGGGACTCATGAAAGTCCGTTGCAGGCCTAAAGGATGGAAGATATTCTTTTGGACAAATCCTTCCACAGACATGCCGCTTAGTTGTGCCAGTGCTTCGTCGCAAGCATCATACGCAGTGCTGTTGTACGCAAAAGAACCGCGCTGCGTGGGTATCAGGATTTGATTGTTGACAATACGCATGCAATCATCTTTTTTGAAGAGAATGTTGTTCTCACAGCCACCCACCAGATTCCCACAGGATGACATGCCGCTGCGGTGACTGTAAAGGTCGGCAAGTGTAGTATGGTTCCGCAGTTGATCGTCATTCGGGTGGAACGCAGGTAAAGCGTCTTTAACGAGCATGTCCCATGACGCAACGCCTTGCTCAACCAAGATGGCTATGGCCGCGGCTGATACGCCTTTTGAAAGTGAGCATACTGGGAATATTGTGTTTTCTGTGACAGGGAGGGTCGCCTCAAGGTCTCGCACGCCGTAGTTGGCATGGTACACTGGTTGATCTTTTGTTGCGACCGATAAACTTAGGCCAGGCGTACCGCCCAGTTTCATGAGCTGCCGGATAGTAGAGCCAAGCTCGTCGAGTTTGCGATGTAAATTAGGCATGGTATTTTGTGACTGCTGCAGAATTACAATTACAATGGACGTGTCTCAGTCGCCGGTTGATGCATCCTTTTGATTACCACTCTGTCCCGACCCCAAGCAACCGATGGCGCTTGATTTTCGGGGCTGATCCGGCATCTCCGCCGATAGCCGGGCGAGGGGAAGCAGGAGAGATGCTCATGACAAGTGTGTGAGGGGCAAGGGATTAAAGCAAGGATTGATACATAATTATACAATTGTGACTGGTACAGAAAAGAGATAGAGATGTAAAACATATGGTACTTCGGAAAGACAAACTACTTATCTATAAAAAAAAGTGTACAAGCGTAGTGTCGACTGAATCCCTTCATTTTTACTCATGAGTACCTTGAAAAATGATGGGGGAAGTCAAAATCCCACATCCAAAGGCGCAATATCCAGTGAGTTAGCCAGTTCCAACGCTGAATCTATCGGCCAGTCCCAAATATTCCACTGCAGACTTTCAAGTTGTGGCGCGACATCGAATGCCGAGAAGATCTTTTCTCGAAGCAAGTCCAGGACCTGTGCACATTTTGCCACATGACCTCCGGCATCGTCAGTCAAGGAGTGTATCTTTTGTAGTGTTTCTATGCACAGCTGTACGAGGGCTTCGTCGTCACTGATCGTAATTGGATGCTCCTTCCATCGACAGAACAGCACAGTGAGTCCACATTGCCAGAGCATGTGGACGCCACTTGGATAGAGAAACATGGCGAGAAATGTCCCCAATTGGTCTATGCCAGGATAGGCAGCAACCGTCGGCAAGATGCTTGAGGTTGGATCTATACCGTTACGATCCGCCAGTCCAGCTGAGAGTAGCCTGATGAGATCGGCAGACGCTTCCCCACAAGCCTTGAGGGAGATAGAAGATTGAGCGTCAGCAGTTGTAAATGATAAAGCCGGGCGATGTATATGAATAGCCGTTACACATCGCAGAATCTTTATAAAAGACTCCTCGAGAGGAGCTTCAACATGATGTTCAACATCCGCTACAGTTGTCGAAGACATGACATGACTCTGTCGAGTCCAGATGTCCAGCTCAGCTTGCAGATGTGTTATCTTCGTTACCCCACCACGTCGGTGCGTCGTGGTGTAAAGTCCCTCAAGAGTCCGACCGAGAATTTGAGCCAGCTTGAATATGCTGATGGCAGTGTCAACCTGAGATCGTTCTCCAGGAAGGGGAAATTGCATATGAGTTCGTGACAACAGATCATCGTCTATACTTGTTGGCAGATCGGTATCGACATCTTGGTCACGTATCAGACGTGGCATTCCATGATAGGTGCTTGAGAAACTACTTTGGTCAGTATTTGGTGCTTGAGATGCTAGATGCCATGTGAGAAAGACACTCACGTATCTAATGAATATTGACACCACCATGCTCGCCTTCTCATTTCTGTCTCTAAAGGGTCAAACTTGAACCGTTGGGAATGACGGTGCAAGCCCAAGGTTTGAGCCAGTCGTGTAGCTATACCCGACAATTGCGAGGCGGTTGAGTGTCGGTTGGATAGTTGCAGATAGATCTGTATAATCACCAGCCCCTGCAAGCCTTGTAACGATGTGCCGCCGATGACTTGGTTCAGTAGAATAGTAGACAATGAGTAGAACCGTTCTGATTGACAGATAAAATGCTTCCGGCCCAGCTGTGGTTCGTCTCGGGAGTGAAATTGAGAACAGTCTCCCCCTTGTCCGATGGTTCCAATAGCCAACAGGCCAAGAATTTGATACAATATGGTGATCTGGGAGCTACCAAAAGTACCTTGCCTCGACTCAACAAGACTTTGAGCTGCTTCGATTGTCGAAGCTTTGTGAACAATTGGGTACAGGGGTGTCCAGCGGGTGATTGTACGCTCCAAAATACCCAATGTGTCATGGGGTAATTGACTAATGATGGTATCCGGCATGATGGCTGAAGGGGTGTAGAGAGACGACCCCCAAACACCATGGAGATACAGCCCGTACGCGCAACTTGGGAAAGCATCTCTGTGTACGTGATGAAACTGAACTTGTTGTTCAGCCTGGCTTATGAAGTGAACACCCGTCGTAGAGCCACCGAATGAGGCAGATTGCTGATCGTCGAGAACAAGACGTCCCATATGACCAATAACTGGGTCGTCGAGGGAAGACTTGGTCGGTAGAGAGGTGCTTGTATGCTGCCCTGGTTGTACAGACTGGTTCATCAAATTCATTGTTTGAACATTTTGTTGAGCAGGCGCTTGGGTTATACTCTGTCGAGTTCCTGGGTATTGGGTGATCGAAGGAGTGGTGGTGGCAGTTGAAGGGCGCAGTTCTCGGCGTTGTTCGATGCCCTCACTCTCATAGAAGCTAATAAGGTTTAGTGGTCGATGAGATATCCAAGAAAGCAAGACGATACTGGCCTCTTTCGTTTGCGGTTTCGCTTCAACTTGGCAGAAACTACACATACAATACCAGCTTGCTGGCATGCTGAGCACTGAAGGGGTCAGTCAGGATACGGCGCTTCAGGACATATACCTACATCAGCATCATCACCATGGCATTTTATCTTTCTCCTGAATCGCAATCATTAGCTCATTAGCCAAATCCGACAGATAGTACTGTACGACTAACCGTCGGCACCGATCACTGCATAAGATTGTTAGCATGTGAAATCGAGATAATAGCTAGAAGGGTCAAGTATTTTACCATACTTGTCCCGGAACTCGGCCACCAGCTGAGTTTGGGGATGGAGCCATTGAAGTCAAGTCATATGAAAGTTGTCAAGGTTGAAGTGAGACGAATGATTTGAAGGAATATTATGAAGGATTGAGAGAAGACACGCTTGCGGGGCACGCTAGACTTGATTAATCAGAGGCAATGATTTAGGGTAGTTTGCGGAAAACAGTCTAACATGCAACTGCTCGGTGCAAAACGGAGGAATACGTTTCGGCTGCTTGCCAAATTCATCAGGACTGATAATCGTCTTTTACCCCTGAGCCAGTTACATATAATTGCTCAAATGTCACCACTGACGGGCCGTTTAGCAAGAACCAATGTTCTTGCTTAACCACCCCTCGACCAAGCAATTTAGTATTCAGTCGCATCAAGAATATAAATCAAAATAGATATGACTCGACTAACGTATATCCCTTCAAGCCTTTGTCCCCCATCCTTGTAGACTTAATAAACATAAAGTGTAGTAATCTCATTCTCCGACTCTCGGATCTTCCTGTTGGCTCGCTGCAGCCACGCCCTCATACCCCAAGCACACATAATACTGGTGATGGCAAATGCCACCATGCTCGAAAATCCCGTCGTGTAGGCTGGCTCATCCGACTTGGGCCACAAGTATGCGCAATAGATGTAGGCCAAGTTGGCGGTGACATTGACGAGCGCATAGGCCACAGACTTCTTCTCGGGCGTCTGAGACAGAGTGTTGCTGACCCAACCGAGAATTACCGAGCCCACAGAGTATGCGCCCGTGGCATAGAGAAACGTTGCAGCGTATCGGGCAGCATTGTTAAGAGTGGCCACCGAAATGGCGAACCCGACAACTGCCAACGACAATCCTGCAGTGATATGCCAGGTTCGTTCGTTGAAGTAGCCCGACGACCACGCAAATGGGATACCCAGCAATCCAGAAACGAAATATGGTGGGGCAGTGAGAAGCAGCGCGGTAGTAGACTTGAAACCCATAGATCGAATGATGGTAGGGAAGAAGTTGTTGAACGAACAGGCACTAATTTTTATCAACATTGACACCCTCATAAGCATTGCCGAGATACACACCTGATGTGGAGATTCTGCATGAGGCAAAACAACCACGTACGGGGGTCGAGACAAGCTTGCTTGAGTCCGTCCCATGTTGATCCGCGGGTTTGTTGTCCGACCGTATCCCGACTGATTCTGTCAATGCAGAGCTGTCGTTCGTCTGGAGTAAGCCATCGAGTCTGGGTAGGATCGTCGGGGAGAAGAAAAAAGCCAAAGAGGGCGATAAAAGCAGTAACGCTGCCCTCGATGATGAACAGCCTGAGAAAGCATGTCTTAGTACATAATGAGGAAAATGTATAAGATAACGTACCATTGCCAGCCGGCGAGACCTTTCGCGCCATCAAGAGTTGAGAAAGTAGCAGCTGCGATAAGACCAGAGCATCCAGTACTGACGACTTGTCCGGTGTAAAGCAGGGAGATGCGGGTAGCTAACTCTTTGCGCGTATAGTAGATGGATAGGAGATACAGTGCTCCGGGGTAGAAGGGCTAGAAACTGTTAGTCAAGGCATCAAACATTGAGTTGATTCCGTGACATATACTCACTGCCTCAACGAAACCGAGAAGGAATCGGCATGCGACCAACCCACTGTAGTTCTTGACACCAGCGGTAGCAGCAGAAACACTTGCCCAAGCCAACATACAGCAGGGCAAGTAGATAGAAGGACGTGTTCTTGTCATGAACATGTTAGAAGGGACTGGTAGACAGTTAGCCTTGTAATTCGTGCCAGATGTTCACATAACGTACTCTGCATGAGAAGATAGCCCACAAATAAGATGGAAATGGCCGTGTTGTACTCAACGCCTTTCAAGTTGAGGTCTTGCTCGAGATTATTGAGTCGTGCTTGCGGGAGAGCATTTCGATGGAGGTAATTGAGGAAATACATGGCCCAGAGAATTGGCTGAAATGTCAGTCGCAGGCTCTAGCAAGTGTGCATTGGATACGTACCATGATCATCCTATCCAACTTCCTGACGAGAGCGATCTCTTCGGGGCTTGACTTGGGAGCCGAGCCAGAATAGTGCCCATGTTCAGCATCCGGTTGGGGAGAGTTGTTGACACCTTCAATTTCCATGACTTTCATGTCCTTATGCCAAACGGACGAAGAAGAGAGTCGACTGGTATTGTCAACAGCCATGATGATTTTTGAACAGTGTATGGTTGTGGAGGATGGGATGACTAGTTAAAAGGAACTGTTATGCCAGAGAGTTGGATGAAGAACATTGTGTAAAAAGAGCGAGATTGAATCGAGTCTATATACCCAAGAGTCTACCAGATCAATTTTCGCATTTATTAGAGCTACAACCTTGAATCAACTTCCCCATAGAGAAATCTTAGTCGCGGGGGAAAGCCCCGCAGGAGACTTAAAAACCAAACAGTAGACTATTCTGATAGCATGATGTTATCCCATGCCTTGATGACCGTGTTCCGTCTTAATCCTACGCCGTTGTCCCGCTATTCCGCTATCCCGCTATCCCGTCCGTGGTTTTGACGACTACTCCGTTATCCCGCTATCCCGATGATCCACACCACCCACCGGATGCTGCCATGATGGTCCCATGAGGGTGGTTATGATGAAAGTCAGTGCCATATCAAGAAATGAAAAGGAAGAAGTGGATGTGGGACATCGGGTAAGGGTATCATGGGAAATATAAAACTCTCCGTATGTTCCTACATGATTTTCCACTCCTCGACAAACATGTCAACCACATCCACCATGTCGGCCGCAACAGTATTTGACACTACCCTTTTCGGAAACATCTTCGGTACCGAGGAGGTACGGGAATGCTTCTCAGAACGTTCCTACGTGTCAAAACTCCTCGAAGCTGAATGTGCTTTGGCAGAGGCCGAGGAGATTGAAGGTGTCATCCCTTCGGGTACTGCTGATATAATTCGACAGAACTCAGATGTTTCTAAGATCGACTGGCCTTTGCTGGCGCAGAGGGCTGAGATTGTAGGGTATCCCATCTTGGGCCTGGTGGAACAAATGGCCACATGGGTGTCTGATCAGCAGGGTAAGTGAAGGGTTCTGCTCGGGCGATCTCTAAACACTGACATTCATACTAGCCGGATACATTCATTGGGGCGCGACAACGCAAGATATCATGGATCTTGCCTCCCAACTTCAAGTCAAGCAAGGTCTTGAAATCGTCGGTCGTCTTCTCAACAACACTGTCAAAGTCCTCGAATCTCTGTCTTTACAACACCGCGACACCCCCATGGCCGGGCGAACACATCTGCAACACGCACTGCCCATCACATTCGGATACAAGTGTGGAGTCTGGCTATCTGGGCTGCGACGTCACGTTGAGCGTCTGCATCAAATTGAGGAACGGTGTCTTTTGGTGCAGTTTGGCGGTGCAGCTGGGACACTAGCCTCGTTGGGCGATTCGGACTGTGGTATTCGCGTCAGAAAAAGACTAGCCCAGTTGTTGGGATTGAAAGATCCCGTTATTACATGGCATGTTGCTCGAGATACGGTTGCGGAGATTGTTAATTTCTTGGCCCTCGTTGGGGGGTCGCTGGGCAAGATCGCCCTGGACCTTATTATCATGTCATCTAATGAGTTGAACGAGGTGAGCATTGCATACGACTGAATCATTTACAAGACATTAACATGAAGTCAGGTCGCTGAACCATATGTCCCCCACAGAGGAGCTTCATCTACCATGCCCCAGAAGCGGAACCCAATCTCGAGTGAGATTATGCTAGCTCAGTCCAAGATTCTTCGCGCACAAGCTGGTCTGGTCCTCGACGGCATGGTGTCAGACTTCGAGCGCGCATCTGGACCCTGGCATCTCGAATGGGCAGCTCTCCCTGTATCGTTCATCGCAGCCGTCGGGTCGTTGCACCAAGCACACTTCACGTTTGCTGGCTTGCAGGTTAACGTGTACGCAATGAAGCAGAACCTCGAGTCAACGAGGGGACTCATCGTGGCAGAAGCAGTCATGATGAAGTTGGCTGAGTTCATTGGACGTGGTGAGGCACACGAAGTTATTTACAAGGCATGCGTCTGTGCGATCGATCAGGATAAGTCGTTAATTGAGGTGTTGAGAGGACAGCCTGAGGTGACGAGACATCTTGCGGATGAGACGTTGGTGCCATTATGTGACCCAACGCAATATTTGGGATGTTGTCGATTGATGGTGGATGAGTTGTTGTCCTCATCACACATTCCTGGACAGGAGAATGGGAAAAGTCACGGAAAAGTTAACGGGCATACAAATGGACACGTCCATAGGTTTGTAAACGGATATACTAGCGGACATTTGCAATCATGAAGGAAGAAGTGTTGGTGTATCTAAAGTAGAGTATGCATTTTCCTCACTCGACTATCTAATCAAAAAACCTACAAGCGACTAACCGTGTTTGAGTCCCTCAGCAACTTTTCTTTTAACCATGGAATCTCCTCAATTGAATATCGATACGCCCTAAAAAGCGCATTCGACTCCCCAGGAAATATGTTAGCCGTCACCTCATCGGGATAAGGCGAAAAATGAGGGTTCGTATACTCCCAGCAGATAATACCCTCTTTGGTAACTTCGAAGATTCTCCCGAAACCACTCTCGCAGATGAGAGTGTTACCATTCGCCAGTCTTTGCGCACTTCCCATGAACGGTGTGAAGAAGTAGAGCATCTGCGACCGGTCTCTATACTCCCAGACGATTTCTTTGGTTGCTCGATCAACCTCGATGATGCGAGTATATGTGATAGACTCGCCTTGTCGGAACGCACCATTGTCGAATATGAGAATGTTTCCGTTGTCAAGTTCTGTGGCGTTGTGCTGTTGTGCGAGGACGTCCGACTTGAGTTTCCAGACAATGTCGCCTGTTGACCTTTCGATGATCACGACAGCTGATATGGATCGCATAGAGGCGAGAATGTGTTTTCCGTCACGCATGGGCAGAACGGAGTTGATGAGTGGATAATGCTCTCGAGTGTAGTGTGGTTGTAGAGGATATTCGTCTCGCGGTAGTCGCTCCGATACCTTCCACTGCCAGACGAGGTTGCCTTTCTCGTCAACTTCATTGATGGTGTCTGCGTAGGTGATGCCGTCGATCTCGCTCCCTGGAACACCGCCCTGGACTTTGGCCGAGTCTTCCCGGGAGAGTGCTTCAAGACTCGTGTAGAGAAAGCGGCCGTCACCGTAGTGGTATTGATCGTGATGGCCAAGGGGATCAATGAATTGTCTGACGATCTTGCCCTCGGGATCGAGCTCAGTCATGATGCCACCACCATATTTGTTGAAGAAGGGGAATGGGTATGGTCCTCCATCGGAAGTAGTACGATCGGTTGTGCGGAGGGTGTTTACGGCAAGGTTGCCATTGGGTAGAATACGTGCATGACGGCCAATTCTGCCGGGCAACTTCCATGAATGGACTTGTTTGCCATCAATGTCGACCAAGTAGGCAACGTCGCTGGTCAAGGGGCAGAAAAGAGTGTAGCCTCCAAACGAACGTTCCTTATCAACGCCAATTAGGCCAACGCCACGTCTTTTTAGAGTGTTTTGCTCCATGGAGATGGATTGGTAGGTTGGGAGGGACTGCGTGGGGGATCAAGGAGTTGGAAGAACAGGGCTAGAGTGTCGAGCTTGTTATAACAAATCACAGCATTTGACTAGGTGAATGTCTTGGTACTTGTAATAGATGATTCAGTTGATTGTAAATTGGATATTCACCAATTTACTTCATCCATTGGCGTGATATTGCGTGACAATGAACATTCCCGGGATGCCGTAGGTAAACCGCCGGCAAGCCGACGGCATCCCGACGGATGATAAGACTTACCGTCGGCCAGGGTCTTATCGCCGCCGGTACATACCCTTATCCCAATCCAGCACGCCATTATCGCGCCCATGATATCTTCAACACCACGAAAACATGGTGTCTGGCCATCACGGATGGTCTTGGTAGGTTGATAAGCCAGGTTTATAGAAACATGATAAAAGCAATGCATATGTTCGAACTTTGTTACAAGAAATGAAGATCCAGCGCTCATCCTGTACTCACTCAATCTCTTCTTACAAGCAGTGATTCGTCGAAAATGCATTCTGTATCGGAAAAGAACGACTCTCTGCAGTTGCAGTCGACAGAGAAGAATAACAACATCATCCAAGATGATACAATCGACTTGCCTGGCTATGAGCCTGATCTTCAGTTCGAATCTGGAGAAGCCAGAAGAGCCTTGCTAAAAGTTGACTTTTGTATTCTCCCTTTTATCGTTCTCTGCTTCTGTTTCCTTCAATTCGACCGCACAAACATCGGCAATGCCTTAACAGACAGTCTCAGAGCCGACATCAATGTCAACAACTCCGACATCAACCTGGCTCAGACTCTCTTTACAGTGGGCTTCATCGTTACAGAGTTGCCCTTCAACATGATCAGCAAATACATGGGCCCAGAACGATTCCTGCCCATCACCATGTTCTGCTGGGGCATCGCCACTTGGTCTCAGGTGTTTTTGAAGAATGCTACTGGATTGTGCGTCGCGCGCTTCTTCATCGGTGCTCTTGAGGGTGGTTACATCCCTGGTTTTGCGCTGTATATATCGCAGTACTACACTAACCAAGAGTTGGCGCTGCGATATGCCATCTTCTGGGCCTCCAACAGCTTTGCAGGTGCTCTTAGCGGGCCTTTATCTATTGGACTTTTGTCACTCCGAGGTCGAGGTAACCTGCAAGGATGGCAGTGGTTGTTCCTCATTGGTATGTTGACTTGTCATGACTACTTCTATTCCTATACTGACCCAGCACAGAGGGTGTTTTGACCTGCTTCCTTGGCGTCGTCGCCTATCTGTACCTCCCCCACAATGCTGCCAGACCCAAGTCATTCTTTGGCAAGTCATTCAACATCTTTACCGACAGACAAGCCTCCATTATCGTCACCCGTGTCATTCGTAACGACCCTACAAAGGCTTTCCGACATGGAAAGCCAGTCTTGCCCTCGCACATCCGAGAGACATTCATGGATTGGAGATTATACGGCCATCTCGTTACTGGACTCTTGTCTATGGTCATGATTGCTCCGATGAATACATACGCACCCTCCATTATCAAGTCACTCGGTTTCACTTCGCTTCAGGCAAACGGTCTGAACTCCGTCGGCAGCATCTGCGCCTTGGTCTGGTCTGTATCGCTTGCTTTCAGTAGTGACCATTTCGGCGAGCGTGGTTGCCACATTGCTCTGGGATACTGTTGGGGCGCTGCCGGCCTCCTATGGCTTGCTCTGGCACCCAACTCTGTCAGTAAATGGACTCTCTACGGTGGCGTGGTTTGGACGCAGATGGGCATGGGCTGCGTTCAAGCGATCAATGCTGCGTGGCTCACATCCAAGATGCCTGATTACAAGCGACCTATTGCGTTGGCCGCGTATGTGATGAGCATTCAGCTCGCCAACTTTCCTGGTAACCAATTATTCCGAACTGAAGGTAGGTCAAGCTCCGTTCATATTTGATCCCTCCCAAGCTGACTCTTTGTGATTAGATGCCCCTAGATATACAAGAGGCTTGAGTATTGCAGCTGGATGTGCTATCGCTGCCGCTGTCGTTATTCTTGTTTGGAAGCTGCTCTACCGACTTTTTGACAATGGCGAGGCCGGCGTTGAGAAGAATTACAAGGTTGCTTCGGAGGAGAGTCGAGCGTGAGGAGCCATTAATGGATCAAAATGTGTGTTTGCCGCTACAGTAATCAAGGAGAAAGGTAGTTCCTGGTTTGTGTCCTGTAGTTTCACAATCTTAAACAGAGTAGTATCGTCCTTAAGCTTGTGTCTTTGCTAGTGAACACGCAGTCCAATTATCTTTGCAACTATGATTTGAAGATGTGTTGTTGATAGAGTTGTAATGCGTAAAGGCACCGTTTCGGAAATCGATGAATGTTATTGCAGAGTTGTGGTTTGGCTTAGCAATTAATGCGAGTATAACCTCCTCACATCCGTTATCTTCAACCTCCAGACCACGTGACCTTGAGCACGCCATCCGTTAGACTGAAGATAAGACTCAATGCCGCAATCGGACAGAGACTGTGTTATCTTAACATCGCCTGCGTGTATCGGATATGGCCCCTTCAAGATTCGGTAGAGCATCAAAGGCTTGTGATTTATGTCGTAAAAACAAAACACGTTGTTACGCATCAGATGGCTCCAATGGATCTTGTCTGCGCTGTAAAACGTTGTCGCATCGCTGCTCCCTAGAGACGACACAGGACCACCACAGACATTTCAACTCACCTTCTCATCATCCCTCAGTACAAACCGATACAACACCTTCCAGTTTGGAGGGGAGTGAGTCCGTAAATCAAAGGTGCGATTAAGATCATGAGTAACTTAACGTGTACACTCTGGATAATAACTGGTGTACAGACTGGAGCAATTGGAGCGCATGGTTGGGAATTTGGCAGATCGACTGGATTGGAGACTCAATGAACTTACTGGCTCCCTCCAAAATGGACGACCGTCATCTGCGGCCGAGTCCGGGTCATATGGAGAACAAGATCCAGCTCCGGTCATTTTGATACGAGATGCCGCTACTGGTGCCAGTGTACATTCTCCGGAGATGGAGAGCCCCCATGCGAGTCTTCAAGTTGATGTCATCTCATCGGGACTGGTAACATTGTCAACTGCTCGCTCACTCCTTACTTTGTAAGTGTACAGAGGTCACTATTAAGAAAAAGCAGCTCACCGGTATCAGGTTCCACCTACACTACGGCAGATGGGTAAGGTTTTCTGAAGACATCACAACTGATGAACTCCTACTTAGAGTCAGAAAATCACCGCTCCTTTTATGCAGCATTTTCTTAATTGCCGTGAGACACACGACACAGGATCTGGCCGACAGACTTGCTCCGAGGCTTTTTCAGGAGTCCAAACGTCTCGTTACTGTGTCATTACTTGAGGTGCCGCAGGCTATAGAGTTCTTTCAAGCAGTCCTTATCCTCAGTCTCTGGTCTACCACTGTCGGTCAGGTGCCGCTGAGCATTGACGGCTGGCTCTTGACAGGCTACGCTATACAGCAAGCTTTCGCAAATCGACATTTTACTGAGGCGATACGCTCTGGATCGCATTCATCAACTGATGGGTTGTATCATGATATCTGGTGTTTATGGAACCATCTATGCGTCGCCCATCTTCAGTAAGCGAATTTCCCTGCTCACAATGGATCGCGTTATTGACGAGTTTAGATACTGTGTTGGCACTCGTCGACGTGCATCGCTCGACCAGACACAAGTCGACCGCTGCGTCAAGTTCGTGCGATCAAATAAACTGACTAATTACGAAGCACGCATGGGAGCCGAGGTGGAGCTCTACTGGATCATTTACAAACAATGTAGTGGAAGTCAAGTAGACCTCGTTGGCACAAAGCTTGTCCTTGAATCCTGGAAGAAGGACTGGACGAGTCTTTTTAGTAAGTGTCAATGCAAGAGCTCATTCGCTGTACTGACTGACGCATTATTAGATGAACCCAGGTCACAATTCCTTCAAATGGGGTTTCACTTTGCACATTTGCTTGCACACTATCAATCCCTTAAGGCTCCTGCATCCGTCATGCACAATTCTATACTCCAGGAAATGATCACTCATGCAAAAAGTATCATCAATCTCGGTATAGAAACGAGTGATGATCGCACTCGTCATTTGACCGACCACATCTACCACGTCCTCAGCTTCTCAGCCCTTACGCTATGCCGGATTCTACACAAGTATGAGTCCAAGCTACGGGTGGCCAACTACGATATACCCAGTCTAGACAATCTCATCTTCCAGCTTATAAACTGGTTCAAATCAATTGGTCTACCGTGCCATGCAGCGCATATCCTCGGCAATGTGGTATCAGCACAATTTCAGCGACTTCGACCAAATTTCCAGCCTGCGGCATCTACCATAGAAGCTTTCCCTTCAAACGATCTCGGTGTCTCATATCCTGCAGAAGGGATACCTTTTCCTACTGATTTTTCGTTTATGCAGTTCGATTTTATGAACTCGCAGACATTGGATATGGATGCTGAGGTAGATTCATGGCCGGCATGGACGCAGGTTCCCTTGGGTACGGATACAACTCCGTGATGAAAGCACAGGACACCAATAAAACCGCGATCGGGTATAGCGAGTTCCGACACGACAGTTGATTTTCGGACCTAAAGCATGTGTAATGATGGGGCTGCCTGAAAGATGCGAAGGGAATGACGACAGAATATGTATTAGTACTTCGCCTAATCTTGGAATGGACATTGAATGAATGCATGATCAAACCAGCAACCATCTACATATGAATGTACCAGCGATGTAGGTTAGTGCAGCAAATGGGACTGCATTAGCATGCTTTTATCTCTACCTTTTGGACGCCCAGCGTACTGCACTTGTGTCGATTTTATTCTCCTTTAAAGAACCAGATCATGAAACAGGATCAATTTCATTCGTTTACAAGGCTTGTATGAAGGGGCTTCTGATCTTGGGCGAGAGCAATAAATACGAGACAAAACGGACTACCGATGAAATAGCATACGAACTTGAATGTGCCCCAAGTAAGCAGCTGGAATGCATCTAGACCCCTTCGTCTGACCCTGTGCATTGGGGCTTGTGCTAAGGTCGGGGCCACAGGGCCTCGATTCCTTCGTGGCTGGGCCTCTAATTCTAACACACTGATGCCTCGACGCGATTGAGTTTCTGATCTAATGATTTGGTGTCTGACTCTTGTCTCAGCTCGCCACTGGCCTTTCCTACTCATAGCAGTAGCTCGGCACAGGTTTGCCGCTTCCAATAGCTTCGGCCACAGCCGTAGCAGCTAAAGGCCGCTATTGACCTGTAAGCTCCTATGTTGCAGCTCTAGGGAGAGACGATGAACTCTGTTTGGAAATATCACCATGATTGAGTAGGATAGAGGCTGCGACTGGGTCAGTCACTAAGGGAGTATATTGATCTAAGACATAAATAACATATATAGAGTCAATGTGTCCGTGCTCAAGCTCCCATCCCAGACACCGTTAACATACAAGAAACACAACAGCGGTGGTATAATAAACAAATGCTATAAACCGTTGCGCGCCGTTAAGAAAACATGACTTGGCACGTCCAACTTGTGTTAGTGCCGGCATTGGCCTGCCTGGTGGCTGCCTCGTGCTCCGGCAAGTCAGATGACTGTTCCTCTAATCCGAGCCCGCTGCAGCGCTTCAACCCGCTCAACTTCCACGCCGAAACGTGCAACCTCAAGTGGAAGCACGGCTGCACCGTCTTGGACAAGCATGGCGAGCTGCAGCAGAAGCCGCCGCCATTCTCGCTATGCAACGCACTGCACCGGCCAGCAGGGCTGCTGCCCATTGACGCTTACACGCTGGCGCTGCAGCACAATGACTTCGCTCCGGACTCGCCCACCGTCACGCTGCACGGCCTATGGCCCGGGTCGGCGGGCGGCTCTGGCGAATTGAACCAGCCCTATGGCTGCTTGCACGGCGAGGAGTTTGACGAGACGATCCTCACAACCTTTAGCAGCCTGCTAAACCACTACTGGCCGACAGACGCAGAGTATAACAACACAATTCAATGCTTCATCCTGTCCGAGTGGATGAAGCATGGCACCTGCGCAGTGATCCCTGGCGCTGATGGTATGGCGTTTCGGCTGCCGCAGGAGGCCTACTTTCGCACAGCGTTTGTGCTGGCCGGCGAGTTTAATGCGAACGCCGCGCTGCGCGAGCAACTGCAGGTCTTGGAACCGCTCATCAGCACCCGCTGCGTGCAGTGCGCGTATCTAGCGACGCTGGGCTGGACGGACACGGACGTGGCGAGCGTACCGCGCATGTCGAGCAACTGCATCGACCAGTGCTTTGCGTGTGGCGACCACTGGGACACCTGCGTGCCGGCGCAGCTGGACAGCACCGTTCTGCTAGACCCTAGCAATGCACCGGTAAAGAAAAGTGACAGTAGTAGCAGCAGCAGTGGAAATGCAAGCTTCCCGCTGCTGGAATTTAGTATGCCGGCCCTTGCAAACAGCGACAACACCTCCCCCTGGCAGGGCACGTGGCGCTCGTTTGGTGCCGAGCAGCTCGGGTCTGGCAAGTTCGAATTCGCACAGACATTTGATAACAATGTCCTGACCGTTACTACCGACAGCCCATACCCCCAGACATGCACATATGAGCGTCACGGCCCTGGAGAGATGGTGTTGCGATGCGGTGCCAAGCACGACTTGGAAGACTGCCTGGTGCAGCGGCTGCCAGATATTGGCGGACTTGAGGTGGCCTTTCTGGCATGCAACCACACTGGGGCACCGGCGCCAGCGAGCTTTTACGCTGCCATGGATACGCCCCGGTGCGGCAACTTTCTTATGTTCCGTTGCAAGGCGTCGGTGACAGGCTGTGTCTTTTCCCCAAGTGCCATCTCGGCGACCGGCAGCAAGGCGTCTAAGCCCAAGATCGAGCCTGAGTCCGAGTCCCATCCCAAGCCCAGCCCTGTGAGCCACTATCAACCAGGCATTGCCGGAGCACCTGCTACGCTGCTGGGCTCGTGGCGCTCACTCCAAGTATCCAGCCACTATCAAGAAGGCCTCGCGCGATGGAACTTTACCACCGACGGCCAGGCGTCGCTGCAGTGGCCAAACTACCCGGACCGTGGCGTGCAGCGCTACTCAGTCTCGCACTCCGAAGACGATCCCAGTTTAGTGCTCCTCGCCAATGCCAGCGGCACTATCACCGCATGTCGCTTCCAGTTCCAGTACCAGCCAGTGTACTCGTACGCAGTGCTCGACTGCGAAGCGCTAAACCAGCCGGCAGTAGTTGAGGAAAATACAGAAAACACACAATGGGCCATGGGCCGGTGCAACCCATGCAGCGCCCACTGTCACTACTCGTGCAGCCCCGAGAACGACTTCTGCGGCGCCGGCTCATGCGACCCGGCCGACTCCGTGGAAGCAGCATCCACTGGCACCCTGCACTCATCGCCTCGCAATGCTGACGCAGAACTTAAAAACGGCCATGACTGGTGCACGCCCCAAGACTCCAGCTGTTGGCCTACTAAGACGGCTATTCACAAGCTGGAGCGGGCGTTGGATCCCACAGTGCCCCGGCTCGGCCTCCGGTGGAGCAGCTACCCACAGCCGCAGCCGGCGCCGGTACCAACGGGCTCCATTAACAACCAGTCCTTCTATGGCCTTGGGGACACGCCCGAGGGCTTTAAAGCACTGTACTATTATGAGGACGTCGACGAGATGCAGCGCCCATGCTTCAGCTCGGCCGGTGGCCCTACCGCTTGGAACAGCGCGTCGGACATGTGCAAGGCGGCGCTGCACCAAAACGAATACCGTAACTGGAACCCCTTTATCGTTGTCTTTCCGCTTAATGAGCGCCATGTGGCCGCTGCCCTCACATTCGCCGCGCGGCACCGCTTGTGCATCGCCACCGCCGGCACTGGCCACGAATACAACAGCCGCAACTCGTGCCCGACCGGCGGCCTCCTCATCCGCACAATTCTGCTCAAGGATAAGGCATTCATATCCAAGTGGGGCGAGGACTCGGCCTTGGCCCCTGCCGGGGCGTTCCGCTTTGGCGCCGGCGCCGTCTTCGCCGAGATGCACGCCTTCTCAGCCGAGTACGACCGTGTTGTTGCGTCGGGCTGGTGCTCCACCGTTGGTATGGTCGGCTTCCATCTCGGCGGCGGCCACGGGCCCTTTGCACCGTCTATGGGCCTCGGCGTTGATAACTTGCTGGAGATTGAGGTCCTGCAGGTCGGCCTCGACTCCTACGGCCAGCCCATCGTACACAAGACAATAGCCAGTCGCCGCCGCAATCCGCAACTCTTCTGGGCCATGCGCGGCGGCGGCGGCGGTGTCTGGGGCGTTATTCTCTCCATGACAATCCGCGCCCATCCCGTGCCAGACGGAGGCCTCAGTCGGGTCTTCATCCCCCAAAACGGCACCTTTTGCCCGGACTCGCGGCCGTTTGGCTACCAGTGGCTGCGCGCCATGTGGACTCGCTTCGCCGCGTGGCAGTTGATTCTCAACGACAAGGCCAGCACTCAGCCCGCCTTCTTTATTGACACCTCCAAGTATGCGACGGGCGGCCTCTGCGCAGTCACTTGGCAGTTCAACTTTGAGTACTTTTACGCCGGTGGCCAGGCAGAGCCGGACTACATTTTATTCCGCGACCGCCTCAAGGACGTGCTGCAATCGACGGCTATTCAGGAGCACAACTTCAAGTCAGCCTATGAGTACATTCTCTCCATGCCCCCGGACAAGTTTCTACTTGCTGTCACGAACCCACTGCCAGCACCGCACCCACCGTCCGACGCGGCCACTGGCTCTCAGAACTCGGTCTTCGTCTCGCGGCAGGCCATGGAGACAAAGCTCGCCTCGACCATGATGGATGTGCTGGATATCTGCGTGGCGTCCCTGAAGAACCCTGACCCGACGTCGCCGGATCCAGCGGGCTATCGTTGCGGCTTCCACTTCCTCTACACGTCACTGACGGGCAATCTGGGAAGCTTGCAGCCGGGCGACACAGCCATCTCGCGGGGCTTTCGCTCAGCACTCATGATGTGGAATGCGCGGACCTTGACAACGCAGCAGTCGCGTGACACGTTGTATAAGCTTGGGCCGAACAGCTATTTCTCCGAGAGCTCGTACGTGATGCACAACTGGACGGCGAGGTACTGGGGCCGGAAGACGTACGAGCAGTTGCTAGCTGTGAAGAAGGCACATGACCCGGGGAATCATTTCTGGTGCCATCATTGTGTCGGGGATGATCCGGATGATGCGTATGGGGAGCCGCTGGGGGCTGGGGTTGACTTTGTTAAGGGAGATGAGTTGCAGCAGCAGCAGCAGCGTGTTGATTGAGTGCTGGCCAGATATAACCCCTAGCCTTTGCAAATTAGGTATTCTGTGAAAAGCTTGGATGAGTGTATGATACGAGGATCGGAGCTTGAGGTAAAGTTGGAGACACGAGTGTGGTTCTTAACTATCTATTCATGTCTGGCCATGCTCATTGGGCAGAGGCCTGTCAATCAGGCTGCCGACAGTGTGCTTCAGAAAAGCTAACGTGATAGCTGACACTCGAGATTCTGATGCAGAGCCACTTGTTGTTTACCTGCATTTCAGTCTTGATCTTGTGCTTGACAGGGCAGACCTCTCAGGGATTTCGTCAACTTGGACTTCCTGTATGGTCGAGAAGTGTCGATTGAAGGGGATGTTGCTCAAACTGCGGGTAGCCTTCACTTTAGTTCAAGGCGTTACTTTGCTACCCTTAGGATGAATGTTGTAATTTTATTTGATTGGTATATTCTTATCCATGTATTTGCAGATGAACAAGTTGACGTGCAACGCTGTAGATTAAGAAAATGAGCTTGGTGATCGAACAGGTGGTTAAAGGAGAGGACTAGTCATTGTGGTATGAGCACTCTTGGCAATAAAAGTATTCCGTAATCACAAATTTTACGAGGTTATCTACGTCAGATTTGTCAAATTATCATATTAAATCATTTCAAGCTCATATGCCGCTTATCAGGCCATAACGGTGGGAGGTCGATGACGACAAGACAAGTAATTGACGAGAGCATTGCACATCTTGTCGTCATCAAGACTTCAACGTCCACAATTTATGGTAATATTTGCAGCATGTTACGTACTTGAACTTATTTCATATATAAATTCGCGTGATTCCTTGTGTAATTTCAACACCTTCAAACCATAAGATTTCAATATTCTTTCACCGGCATATTCAATTGACAACTTCTTTACCTGCGATCATGGCAACCCGTAAGAAAGACTCGACTTCACATAACGGTTATTGGCACACGAGTGATTACTAACATGTTTTAGACAAGGCGCAGAACAACGACCTCAAGGCCAGTTCTCTTTTCGATGTGTCACATATCGTAGCTGTCGTCACAGGCGGTGCAACTGGCATTGGCTTGATGATAACTCAGGCTTTGCAAACCAACGGAGCCAAGGTTTATATCACAGGACGCAGAAAGGAAGTCCTCGAGAAGACGCAAGAGCTCTATAGCACAGGTCCTGGAAGCATTCATGTTCTTCCTGGTGACGTGAGCGAGAAGGATGAAGCCATCCGTCTGGCAGAAGAGGTGAGCAAGAAGGAGCCAAATGGCATTCACTTGCTGGTGAACAATGCCGGCATTGCTGAGGATGATGACACGAAGTTCTGTAAGTGAGGAGGTTCGTCAAGCGCACGTACTTACTAACGCATTTCATAAAAGCTTCGGTTGGAGAGCCCGACATGTCTGACGCCAAGTCAATCTCGGAACATTTTCTAAAGACAAAGCCTGAGCAGTGGGCTGCTACTCTCAAGACGAATGTAGCCGGACCTTACTATATGTCTGTAGCATTCCTACCCTTGCTGGCCAAGGGTCGCGATGTTACACCCGGCTACTCATCTCAAATCGTCAACGTTTCGTCTATCTCCGGAGCCATGAAAGGCTCAAGCATGGGTCAACCCGTCTATGCCACATCCAAGGCTGCTCTCACTCACCTCAGCCGCATGCTGGCTACTCTAACCAAGGATGTGAAAGTCCGTGTCAACGTCATTGCTCCAGGATTGTTCCCTAGTGAGATGACGACGGGAGAGTCTGATGAGGGCAACAAAAGCGAGATTAACAAGGAGTCGACTAACCCAGCTGGACGACCGGGTCGCGATACGGATATGGGTGCAACGATTTTGTTTTTGGCAGGAAATGGTGGATTGTTCTACAACGGCCAGATTGTGTATCCCGACGGAGGTAAGTTTCCATGATGAGTGTCTCTAGTAACTGTACTAACTGTGTTACAGGAAACACTCTTACCAACCCGGCCGTTGCAAACTAATCGAATCTTGGCGAGTACTGGGCTAGTAATCTATAGCCATATATTATAAAGATGCAATTTAAAGATATTTATCTACAAGAGACATCTGGCTGTGATTTTATCTGAGTGAAAAATGCGGACAGGAGTCGTGAAGAGATTTTGAAGCGCGAAAGTGCGATAGTAAACGACATACAAGAGTGGAAAAGTTAATAGAAGAAATCTATGCCAGCTTGTGGACTTTTTGTAGACAGCTTGCACTTGAGCTAAACAGGGTTGCTCTCGAATACAGCAATATTATATTGCTGTATCTGGCTTGATACAGTATTTGGCAGTCGTGCGTAGATATAGATAGAACAGCAGGGTGCCGTAGATCAAATGGGGATGCCTCATACAGGTCAGTGGATAGCGAGAGCCAGAGTGGGAGACAGTCGGTGGAAGGGAAATCATAATACTGACCAATGGCAAGTATTGAGAAAAGCGTAATGATTGGGAACGAGCTCTTTTCATCAAATTGCGCACTTTCAGCTCGCCACTATCCACGACCAAGTAGCAGAGCCTGTGTTGTTCTAACCAAGTGTAATACTTTCAGCTGGTTTCGATCAGGGATCCACTTTCATCAAATCGTGCAATAGAGATCAACTACTCATGCGAGCCGTGCCGCATACCTTGTTGCATAATAGCTCCACGCGCCATGTGTTGTGGCTGGCTGAGTAACGGAGTAGTTTCCTAGATTAGGAGATCGTAAATACCAGGAATAGATCTTCCGTGGTAGGCTCGCTCATATTCTATGCTTTGTGAGGCGCACGTGGACGAGAGGTATGTAGCCAAGACATTCCCAACATTCCTATTCAATCTATAGTTTGATCCACGTTCAGCTTGTGGGGGAGCTCGACTACAGCTAAATTAATTGCAACATATTGTCGCTAGTCCAATTCTTGCCTGGAACAAAATTCAAGTATGCTCTCCCCTACCATTCGTCACATTCCGTTGAGCTTGTAGACTTGGATCCGAAACGGCTTCAGCCAGCAATTGCTCGGTCTTTGGTACTACGGTTGTGGCATAATCATCCGTGCCGCGTAATATACCGAGGCTGGATATACGATATGTGACAAGAAATGGATAATCGATCACATACCCTTGCTTGCTACAATGCCGAGCGCGTAACAAATTCTGGAGCTTAGGCTCGCACAACTCAACATTCTAAGGGCATCATGAAGACGACGTGGTGGCTTGTCAGCGCACCACCGTTTTGCAGAGTTAAGCTGCTGCAAATAGGAGTCTGGCTTGATTAATGTTAAGCCCAGTGGATCAGAGTCTCCTTCCCATAGTCTATACTTGTCTGCATTATGCTCGGCCATGGAGAAGTGCCATTTGCGGAAATACCTTTTTGTGATTGACTTGGTGCATCAGCTTCCAGTCAAGCTGAGGGCCATCCGAAATCATTTATAACATCCATTTCCCGCCAGGTCATTTGCATTAGATCCAGAAGACAATTTTTCGGTCAAAAGACTCTTCTCATCATATTTCTTTCAACATGGGTGAAGCAATTAGCAAATTCCTCGACAACTCCGAGGAGAAGGAGGCCAAGGCACGGGAGCAGCTGGACATTATGATGAAGCTTGCCGATGCTCGACTAGACACATTAGAACAGGAGCTTATATCCATGTTTCTTGATGGCGAGGGTGCCGCCAAGAGAAGCGTGCCCGGCAAAAGAGCCTTGCGGTTCGAACGATCAGTGAGGGTAGACTGCGACTCAGGGGTAAGTGACCTAAGCATTTATCTCTGTCCGATACTTACACGTGAAACAGGGCTCAAATGGTGTCGATCAAGCTGTCGATGCATTCTTTGGCATCGGTGAGCCGGGAGGAGATGTCAAGAAAGGAGTACTGGATGGCTTCAAGGCTGTTGTAAAGACAGGCCTCAAGCAGATCCTCGGGGATACCTCAGCTGGTGAGAGTTACGATAAGAAATTCTTTGTCTGCATCAAACAGTAAGTCTTCCCAGGCCGCTTGTCTACTGCGGCAAGCTGACAGATGAATGCAGCAACGCCATCATCAGGGTAGACATGTACACCTACCGGTACAACTTCTCAAATGAGGGTATCATTGGATCCCACAAGAACGTCCTAGCTTATATCCTCTGTACATCCGTGGTAGATCACAAAGTTCTTACGGTTGATGAGATGGTCTATCTGGCCTCTGAGTTTGCCGGCGATAGTCAGGCGCAGTACAAAACGTACTTGGATGGTTTAATCGAAGTATGGAAGAGTCTGAGGGATCAGGAAGCAGCGTTAAAGGCTCTGCCAGTACCCAGCCTTGCTACTCTGGCTATTGCACCGCCGCCTGTTGCTTAATGCTGCCCCTGTAGGATTTGACGCTATAGCTGCAATCATAGTCTCATCCGATCTAAACTGGTGGATGCAGTAGATTGATACGGATATTCTCATTCAAACGTTGCAAGTTGATATCAATTAGTAGTATACCTAAGATCAAGCTCCTTCCTTACCCCATACAACAGCAAGCGTCTCAATTGCATCACTACCTGCCACACCCATGAATCCCTTTATCGTCCACTTCTCCGATGGGTTGCTCTTTGACGGGTTCGCACTAGCAGACTCCTCATCCCAAAGGGAGTCCTCTCGACGACCCATCGGCCCTGTGATCCATTGATCAACCTTCTTGACAACCTTCTGCTTCTCCGGTTCCTTAGTTGAAGATGCCGCTGGCTCGGCGCTCTTTCCGGTTTGGTCCTCAGACCTCTTGGCTGAGTCTGCTGTTACGACCTCAGGTTTCTCAGCAGACAGTATCTCAGCAGACTTAGCAGAGCCCTTTGGAGTGCTCTTGGGGTCGTTCGCTGAATCTTCGGTTATTTCCGCTGGCTTCTCTGCTGGCTTAGCCTCAGCTTTCACCTCAGATTTCTCCTTGGTTTCCACTTCCTCTTCAATTTCGGTAAAGATTCTGAGACCCAGCGAGCATGTAGACGCGTCAGATCTCGTAAACGGACAAGTTGAGACTGCAACAACGCTTTCATTCTCCTTATCGGATGGCTCCCATGTCTGTACCAGCATCTTTGCACCACAGTTGCCATGCTGCAGATTCTTACCGTTGGTGTAATCAACAGCGATACCAGAGAGAACAGAGACGTCAGACACGGTGTTGAAGTAGAAGTAGGCTTTGCTGATGACCCATGTTGAGTCCACATGATCAAGAGCATTGAACAGTTTGCCAGTAGTGTTGGCCAAGTCGCCACGAGGGAGAGAGAGGCGATAACTAGCACCCTTATCAAGGTGCTCACTAAAGCCATCACTCAATGCCGCTGGCCAGCTGAGAATAGTAGGCCACACTGAAGGCTCGAAGAGAGGCATGGCCTTTGGGTCAGGTTCGTCAAGGGCTGCCCTTCCCCAGATGGGGCTGAGCTGTGCAAACGCCTTCTGTTCCGAATCGAATGAACCGTAAAAGCCCTTCAAGTCCCAATCATCACCAGACTTGGGTCTGCTAGCTTTCAGCTCGAATGACTTGTTGTACTTGAGTTTCTCCGTAGGGTCGACGATGAAGAGGTCGCTGGAAGTGACAATGCGGAGAGTATCAACCCACGCTCTTCCACTGTCATCAGCGTGTGCCTCCAACCAAACGAGATTCACCTTCTCTGGATGTCTCTTTCGGGTTGCGTCGATATTGAAAGTGGCGGTTTGGTAAGAAGAATCTTTCGCGCCATGAAGGATGGCCTGGCCGTTTTGGTAGAGAAGTTGGATACCTTTCAAACGCTGCTGATCGTACCACACTGTAATGTTGATGACGATATAAGTCTTATCCAGAATTTCCAGATCGTTGAACTGCTGGGCCGAGCTGGGGGTGACACTTTGTCCATTAATTGAATCAATGCGCCAGTTCTCCGCCAGGTGGCCGTATCTGAAGTTCACTCGCTTCTCAAGGTCACAGGTGGGTTGACCGGATTGAAGCAGGGTCTCACGAGCCGGATCAGACTCATCTCGGTACCCTTGAGCCGCATCCTACTGGAAGTCAGTATCGCCGGTAGCCTGCTTGCTGTAGACCTTACCTGGATCCTTTTCTGGACATCTGATTTGATACCATCCACCGCTTTTGGGTCTTTCTTGTCAATTGGTTTATCAGCCTGCCATGACCAGTCAGTAAAAGTTTGATTCACTCTGAAAACAATTTGATATGTCAAATCCTTACCGGTACGAGTCGTCTGAAAATACTAGGGGCTACATATTGCCATATTCTTGACACATCGGTGGCCACTTTGGGGTCAAGAGAGACGGCGTTAACCTATGCGGAAGATTAATGACTGAATAAGAATCCAACCAGTACTGAAAACTGACCTCTCTAACAATCTTGATCATCTCGAATCTACAATCGCGCTTGGCCGCCTCTAGACCAAACAAGTCAGGCGAGTAGGGCACCAAGGCGTTTGGCTTCATCGGCGGCTCGATCACCATGTCGCCGTACTTATTTGGCTTAGACAGCATCAGCTGTTCGGCTGTTTTGAACTTTTCCATGCGTGCGTTGAAGCTGTCGAGAAATTCCTTGCGATATGCGCTCATGTTGGGATGCTCTTCAAGCAGGTGAACCTTCATCAAGCCCTTGTCAACAGCAGCAATTCCTGGACTATGTCAGTATATGAAGGTATTGAGTGTACTAGAAATACGGACTTTCTTGAATCTGTGACCAGATATACTTGTAATCCTGTTTCCATCATTAGCCATGTTTAAGGCCATTACAAAGAGCGTACCATGTATGAGTCAAGTAGAGAGTTCGTGTAGATGCCGGCGTTTTCATAGTCGAGAGGTGAACCCTTGTTGGTGGCCTCGTGATAGCTTCTTAGAGCAGTATACTTGGTTAGAATAGCACTATATGATGACAGCCCTGTTAGTAATGCTCATAGCTGGATCAGGATGTAACCCATCATGTAGACAGGTGTCTGTGACCTAACAAGAGATGTGACTCACTATGTTTTCTGGGGGCCTAAATTTTCGTTAGTACCGTGCCCCGAGAAGTATCCGGCTTATCAGGAACTCACATGCAGCAACCCTGTCTGGAAATTCCATGGCGACTTTGGTTAAAGACTTAATATCCCATTCCTCAATACCGTTCGGTTTGATATCACCACCACCAGACCAGTTTACCCTGCAGTCATATAAGATTAGCATGAAGTATTCACACACTTCCTGTGGTTTAGGCTTACGTGATGGTCGTTGTGTACTTCTTCTTGATATCGCCCGTTTGAAACCCTGCCTTGATCTCACCCTTGACATCAAGACCAGATATCTTGGCGCCGGCTTTGATCTCGCCGCCAGCATCAAGCGTCTTGGTGTCTTCAATTCTTTTGCATGAGACTACTGCGTGAAAGAGGCCACCTTCAAGGAATCCGGAGATGAAGCAGTCTCCGTAGACGTCGTTGAAACGACTGGGTCCCACATTCTCAATCGGACAGAATTGAGTGATTTCAGGGGCCTCTAGACGCTGGTTGATGACATTTACGGTAATGTCATAGGTGGCATCTGACTCCTTCAGGGCTTTGTCGTCCACATAGTGTCCTGATACTTTGACACTACCGACAGCATCGATGTTGACAGACAGAGCACCTAAGAAGCAATCGCTTGTTAGCCTGGGCGCTTCATGGTGACTCTACATGCAGACTGTATGATCACTCACCACTAATGTCCAGTTTCTTGGTAACATCGCTCACAGAATCCACAAAACTAGCGTTCCAATCTACCACTTGACTGACAACATTTTGTTCATCATGGCCAACTCCGACTTTCTTCTGCACAATTGTCTCTGAGCCTTTCTCAGTTGACAGAATGTTAGACTCGGCTCCAGATGACACAACGGCTTTGTCTGCGGAGGGTTCTGGTTTTGTGTCGTGGAGATCCCGTTCTGTAGCAGGCCTGCCTCCAGGTAATCTGACGATATCATTGCAACAAAGACGATGAGTGTAACTGTTGAAGCTAATATGCGATTCTATGTTAGCATTTTACTAGACCAAGTAGTTGCTATAGTTGTGAGGCGTGATTACTCACCCCATGCCTAGCCGCATGGCTTCATTGTAGGGAGCAAGCATCAACGCCATGGTGAATGTCGCAGAAGATGAGTCGATTAACCGGAAGATGCAAATTC
Source organism: Fusarium penzigii (assembly GCA_013623535.1). Taxonomy (NCBI): domain Eukaryota; kingdom Fungi; phylum Ascomycota; class Sordariomycetes; order Hypocreales; family Nectriaceae; genus Fusarium; species Fusarium penzigii. The sequence goes on along the minus strand of JABFFC010000164.1, from coordinate 13,839 downwards.
GCGATACTATGAGGGCAACGAAAACCGGTATTCCACTTTTGCGTAGAGGCTTATCAATATGATCTTATAAAGCCTATGAGCTGACTACCTCATGGTACAGAATTCTTAGTAGAGTGATAGCCAGGTAAACGCAATGAAATACGTATTCTCCATGAAAATAGAAATATTGGTTCCACTATAGTGATACACTCGGCACTCGCCAAAAGGAGTCGAGAACTGCATCTCCTGTTGACGATGTTTCCAGATACGGATGTGTTTGAAACTATTGACTTGGCTACTTTTCAATAGTGCGGGGAGATAAACCAGGGTATTTTGATATGCCCCCGTAGCCGATGCAACCAGAGGGCAAAAAGTCGAGCTGAGATTGACTCAGCTAGAGTTAGTGGCAACTAGAAAATGAAGGACAAGATACCCCGAGAAAGATGACCAGTTTCAGACATTTCTACATCGTACCGTATCGAGACTGACGCTCAAACTCGCCAAAAATGGCCTTGGAAGAGGATTTTCCTCAGGATCCAACCAAACCATCTCTGCAATATGCCGTCTCAACTCTCATACCCCTGGCGATACCCTGGACCACAACACCTGTATCGATTGGAGCATCCTTTATCAAGACACAGAGGAACACAGCATCTCAGGACGCCCAATTCGACTTTAGAAAAGAATCAGCTTTCAGTTCAGAATCCTTGAACTCGGCGCAACTTGTCTTTAGTGATATGAGCACTGGTCAGACGAACGATGCATCAACGGCCGGATCGAGCCATTCCCACAAGGATCTTGCAGTGGATTTTACTGGATCCATCGGCGGCAAGGTCCTGGGAGGTTCAGCTCGTGGCCAGTTCAGCAAAAACTCCAGTCAGGATGAGGGGGTAAGTTTAGTGATCCCAATAGTCAAGTGATTCTTCTGCAACGCAACACACGAAGCTGACTGCATAACCCTCCACGATTTTGACAGGTCAATAAAGCGAGCGTCCATACTAGAATCCGGTGTGGCAAGATCACGCTAGCACACTTCCCTCCCCTCTCGTCGGACGCCATCCGTCTTCTACAAACGGCCAGCGATCCGGCCCGCTCCTTTAGTGACAAGTACGGAGATTACTTTGTCGGTGGCTATATCCTGGGGGGCGCCAACTCGACAGTAGCGTGGGGACAGGGTTCATCACAGCGGTCGGCTGAGCGCCTCGACGCCTCCTTCGAGGTGCATCTTTTATTCCTCAGCTACGAGGACAGCATCCACACCTCGAGTCTCGACGTTTCGGCTACGGGCTCTGCAACCCTGACGGCCTTTGACTCGCTCGACGACTACCACACCAAAGTTGATGCGCACGATTACGCGGCCTACAACCAGGCGGTCCAGGCCTCACGGGTGAACCGTCTACGTGGGGCCGACCTACAGCGTCGTGCTAAGACAAAGCAGGCGGCGCTGAATCTGGGGTCTGCAGGGGCAAGGTTACCATGGGGGAAGTGTCCCGAATTGTGCAAGTCGGGTCTCGTTTTGGAATTGCTTCTTCTACCTTGGGCTGGTCTGAGAGAATATTGCAGCGCAATATTGGCAGAACGCTAGGTTAGGGATAGTGGCGGGCTGACAAGCCAGGTTCTGGAACGATAGTTTTGACGGAAACGTGAGTAAACAAGCAGGGATATTTCCAATAATTAGTTCAAGGCTTCAGTAGTATCATGTCAAAGATGTAATGTGATCGTTTTCGAACGTTTGATTGAATAGTCTCGACTGGATCAAGGGTCTCAAGGGATGTTGAGGGAAAGGCTTGCTCCGGACGACGCACTGCCTACTTAATTCATATGTATTGTATACAGTTGTCGGAAACTCCAGGATAATACTATCTCTTGGTTGCGACGTGCACTCCTAATTACAAAAATCTCCTTGACCTACTTACTTTGAAAGAAACTCGTTTGGATTATACACTCTAGTCTATTAACCCTTCTTGTCTTTTTTCCCTTTCCACGATTGTTACATAATCCCAACATATAGTACATCACCAGACCTTATCATCATGGCGACTCTCTTGGCCCCTTACAACACTGCTATGCAGTTGGGAACAGGTAACCCCTCCTCGATTTTCAAGTGAAACAGTATGAAACTTACGAATGATAGGATTCAATTCCTTTACCCAACAAATCTGCATCAATCACGCCGTTACTTCTTCCAAAGAGGGACTCTTGGAACCACCACCCAAGAAGCAACTTGAGGAACCGAAAAACAATGACCTGGACAAGAAAAAGCCCAGGATTGTTGCCCAAGACGTCGTTTACAAGACAAGTATCATTGACAAGGTCACTGACGTGACAAGTGAGATGAACGTAAGTTTTACGTCTCGTCACACCTGCTCCTGGCCAACAACTCACTGCATGTTTCCAGGTCAATGCTGCATTCGCCATCAAGTACGATGCTTTTGACGCCAAGGGCAAAGTCGGCTTCCTCAACACCTCCAAGGTTAAAGAGTCTGACGTGACATTCTTGATCTCCGTCAAGGTCGTGAATCAGGTCATCTATGATCATTCCCTGATTCACTTTCAACCTATCGATGGCGTCGAGGCCAAGAACTTTGCGGATGTCTATGGCGACTGTTTTGTATCAGGTGAGATTTGGGAGATGCCCATGCGTCAATGATACAATTCTTACATATTGTAGGCTTTCAGGAGGGCGGAACATTCACGGCATTGATTTCTGTCAAGGCAAAAAATGAGAAAAAGTCACAGAACGTCAAGGCAGAGTAAGTGACAGTATTGCACATGAACAACACACACTCATACTGACTAATTTGCAGGGCCAAAATCAGGTTCACTCAAAAGAAGGACCCAGCCAAAACAGAGCAGAAGAATGGCCAAAACAAGGGATTCCTTGACATTGACTTCAAGAAAGAAGACCTGAGCTTTCTCGATGAAAATGAGACTACTATTTCAGTCAGCTACACCGGTGGTGGTCAGGATCTGAAGCTCCGTGAGTAGTTCTGCTGGCTCTTGAAGCTTGTGTCCAACTAACGTACCATAGCCGGCGAGGACTGGACCTTCGAAACCATGCGCAACGCCGCACTTCGATTCCCCAACCTTGTTGCTGAAACACCTATGCGTACCCACGCAATCTTGACAAAGTACACTGCTCTTCGCAGCTATCACACCTTCTACGGCGGACTCAAGATGCCTTCTTTTGAAATGGCTGCCGTCTACTCCACGATTCTTCAGGAAGCCTATCTCGATTTCAAGACTGTGGCCAAGGACCTCCAAGTTCTGGCATATGACGTCTCTGCAGGTCACCAAAAGCTCGTCTCTGCTTCTGAGGCCAGAAAGAAGCTGGAAGAAGCGAGCAAGGCTGCCGATACAGCAACTAAGAAGGATGGTGATAAGACGGAAGCTGGAGAGGGCAGTTCTACCAGTTCTACAGAAAAGTGGCCCACGCCTGCGCCCTCAGAGACTTCTTTGACAAAGTCAACCGATGATACTAAGAAGGGAGATGAAGAAAAGCAGTCTGAGGATGGACCATACGTCTGGAAACCCATCAACATCACTAAGGAGTTCCAACCGACCCTTCTGGGCCTTGAGGAAGCCCGCAGCATTGTTCGCTTGATGTTGATCCGCATTGTTCAGGAGATCAACATTTTGTCCAAGTTTCCTGAGGCTGCTATGGATGAAAAAAGAGTCCAACCACACATGAGCCCCTTTTTGTTCAAGGAGTTGTTGCCTGTAAGTCGTTTCACGCATTCCTTTTTTGTCATTCAAGAGCAACGCCACATTTGTTTTGCTCATATCCAAGCTGCTTTACGCAAAGAATGCTAACATATGAATAGATTGGAGAGCCAATCAAGAGGTTGCTCGAGTCTGAGGAGGTCATGGACCCCGTGGACAAGCAGTTGGCTACGATTAAGGCTTCTGGCGGTAGATTTTAGTTGGCGGGTTGATTTACTAGGCTATTTATACATCTGGATTCATTATAAATGTCGTCCTGTTCTTGTTACGCACAGCTCAGCAGTGGTAAATCCGGGAGCAAGCTCAAACAATCCAGGTATGCTACGGACGAACCCTTTTGCTATCAGATATTGCCTCCTATCAAGACGTCCATTGTATTGTCGAGAAAAAAAAGAGAACGAAATGTGGCCATATTCCTTAGTTCATGTGGCAAGATTCTCATCCTCAGGGCGCCACGGCGTGTAGGCGTATAGGATAGGTCTCGGTGGCCGCTCCTTGGGTGCATACAAACAGTCGAAATGATGAACCCTGATCCAACCGACTCTCCTCCCATGTCATCACCGCAAGCTTGTGGCGGCTTCTCACTCAACTCAGAAGGCAGTATAACTATTGCTGACGAGTTAGGTGGAAAAGCCAGCGACATGTGAAACGAGCCCGTGTCTGGCGTCCACTCCCACTGACACACGATCTCGCCGTATGGGCTACTGAATCGTGTCTCGGACCAGGTAACATTGCCTCCTGGGATTGGCCTGACGCGGAAAATCTTCCAGCCAGGTTGAGAAGAGATTGGCGCGAGGCCACCAACAGTACTATGGAGCCAATCCGCAACAGCACCAAGAGCGTAGTGGTTGAAACTCGTCATGCGACCTGGGTTAATACTGCCGTCGGATAACATGCTGTTCCATCGTTCCCAAATCGTTGTTGCGCCCATGGTAACAAGATACATCCAACTAGGGCAGGACTTTTCACAGAGCATCCTTTATGCCAGGTGCGGCTGTACTGTGTGGGTAAGGGCATGTGTTATTAGAGGTGTACCGGCGAATCCGGTTTCGATTCGAAAACCAGCTGCCCGGACCAGCTTGGAGAGTGCCTTAGCGGCAGTGGTAACCTGATCAGTGTCGCTGTACAGTGAGAAACAAAGTGCGAGGGAGACTCCAGTTTGTGTCGACCCCCTTAGATTTCCTTCGGGCGTAATGTACTTGCGCTGGAAAGCAGACTGTAGACGTGCCTGGTCAGTAGTGTACTTGTCTGCCAGAGTGTCTTGGTTCAAGGTACGGCAAACCTGGGCAAACACTGACGTCGTATGGACTAGATACGCGTCCGCCACCATGGTAGCATCGGTTTTGCTGTGGTCCGGCCGGTCTGGCGGTGCCGCAGGATCAAACCAATCACCAGACAGCCAACGACTCGGATTCCACAATCCATCGACGCTTTCCCTGTCAACTCCTCGATCCAATCAAGCCCATATACTATCAAACTGCCTCTCCAGTAACTTTGAGTCGTTACTGTGGGTGTAAAGACAGTGAGGTACGAGCACTGTTGCGTCGTTCCAGATGGCCTGTGGTTGTCTTCTTGGCCAATCCGGAAGTTGAAGAGGAATGTCTGGGACTACTAAGCCTGGGACACCATCTCTCCATCCTTCTAGGAGTTGTTCGCTAGCCAGGTCCTCCAACCAATTAGAGAGAAACCCGACTGTGTCATAGAGGAATGCAGCCGTTGGGCAGAACACCTGAAGGTCGCCTGTCCAGCCGAGTCGTTCGTCTCGTTGCGGGCAATCAGTAGGGACAGACAAGAAGTTGCCCTTCATTGACCAAACAACATTCTTATGCAGATGACTGAAGGAGTTGTTGGAGCACTTGAAGTAACCCCGTCGGATGAGATCGCTGTGCAAGACTAGTGCCACAATATTCGGATCTTGATCACCAACACGGAGGAGTGGTTCTCCTATAGTCTCGCATCCTGGAGGACTGCCGCGGATATCAATCTCGACATAGCGGAAACCATGGAACGTAAAGCACGGGCTCCAGTCTTTCAGAACTTGGCCAAAAGAGATGATAGTGTCTGTAGCGCGAGCAGCATTAAGTGGACGAGTACCAAGTTCCCCGTGCTCCATAACCTCTGCGTGTCTCAGGGTAACTGTCGCCCCTTCCGGTATCTGCAGTGATTTTATCTGAACTTTTCCCACCAGGTTCTGCCCAAAGTCGATAATGGTTTTCTGTGTGGTGGCGCTCTTGAAGGCTTTGACAGGCTTAATGGTTTCAATCATGCGCACAGGAGGTGCATCGGGCGCGACAAGGCTTTTTGTCAGCCAATTATTCAACCTCTTGGTAGGGCCGAAGCTGGTGGATTTATCGCCAGCAATAGTTGCATAGTCGGTTTGATTCCAACCAGGAGACTCGAGACGCATGTCGTACGCCTCGCCATTGTAGAGTTCACTGCTCAGAATGGTGCTTGGGGCACACACCCAACTCTTGTCGGTGACCAATCTCAAGGTTGCTCATCAACCCCATTCGTAATATCGAGCTGGGCAAGCAAGGCAAGTTCGCGTCTATCATAGTTGAATCGCTTTCCGCCCCTGAAACCAAGAACGGCGGCGTACCAGCCCTCAGCGACTTCTGCGGCGATGACGTTACGACTGCCATCCTCAAGATTCAACAGAGACGTGACGTCAAGAGCTCGATATACCAGACGGTAATTGTAACTTGTCCAGCCTGGGGCCATACACTCGTCGCTGGCAAGTGTCCCGTTGACGTATATGTTAAAGACACCAAGTGCGGTGACGTACAGTCGACACTGCATCGATTCTGATTGTGTTGCAGGGCCTGGACGGAAATCAAAGTCTTTGCGGAAACGAATGGCTTGAAGAGGCTCCTCGGGCCCGGGCCGCACAGCTGCAGTGATAAAAGACGCTGTCCAATCCTCATCACGTCGGAACGGCAGTCAGCGGGCATGACATGTCGGTAATCTTGACAGCTCTTTACAGAAGCCAAACCCGGTTGAAACATTCATCAATCAGGGGTGTCCGGGGCCCCATACGCACTGACTCTCGCTTCCCCGCGTTCTGGGCCTATCCCCGGGATTTATACCGAGTCTAAAGGACAGGAATCGAGTTGGCAACCGAGCGTTCGAAACATCATTAAAGCGAAAAAGACACAACTTCGTCTTTTTCAGTCCATTGATGTGAAGGGTTTGATACCCAGGCATTCCTGGAGCGCCAGCTCGACCTTGGGTAGTGTTGGAGCTGATGCATAAGAACCCCTTAAAGTGCCCATGTTATCCCTTGTCCTTGCCGTTACCCTCTCTATTTGCATGGCCATGAGTGCCACCTATGGTGTTGGCGGTAACGAGAGCAACACAGCTGGTGTAAGGACCAGTATTGCCTTCATCTTCATCTACTCTGGAACCTTTGCCGTCTTCTTCAACTCCATGATCTGGGTTGTACTATCCGAGCTATTCCCAACTTTCTTACGATCAAAGGGCATGGCTTTTGCCGTGTCGGCCAAGTCCGTGGTGGCTACTGTGCTGAGCCAGGTCACGCCTCTCGCTCTTGCAAACGTCAGCTGGAGATTTTATTCTTTGTTTATTGCGTACAATGCTGCCACAGCAGTTGTGTACATTTTCCTCTTGCCTGAGACTGGAGGAAAGACGCTTGAGGAGATTGCGGAGCCTTTTGGCGACGTCGTGGCCACCAACCTGACTGACAAGGTAGACAAAGAAGCAGAAGACAAGCGACATGTCGATACCAAGATCACGGCGAGCTCCAACCACGTTGAGAGCGGCAAAGATCGACAATAAAGCAGTGTCTTGAGGGATACAACATGCTATAAGATAGTTTCGGTACTTCGTCACCTATAATTCATACAATTGTCTCTTGTTCAATTGGGTGATTCACACATTAATCTTGCTCATAAACATGCACATCACAACGCCTCCTCACACTCTGCTGCAACATACAATCACTATTGGTGCTTTGTATGTAGCTTCGCAAGGCTAGAGACAGAAATATAAGTATGGTTGCTTCGTCTGAGTGTCTACCACTTCCCATCAGTAGTAAGTCAACACGAACACATCACTTTACAGCTTCCACTTTTCAGTCTACGATTCTTCACACACGAAACATACAATGTCCAACTCCGACAAGCATGGAACGCAACGTGTTCCTCACTCCAATTGTCAAAGATGCCATGGGAAAGGTTACTACATGGCACCCGTTCATATCGAAAGGATTGTAGACTGTCCCTCGCATTGGGCCCACTGCATTCCTCCGAGACACACATTTCACTGCCGGTCGGTGCTCTTCACAACGGATGGGAGAAGCCGTGCTTGCCCTTGCCCCCAGTGCGGGGGTAGGCTCGTGTATCGCGACTGGATGCAAGAGATGCAGCGACAGACTTGCCCATGTGTTAGATATTAGGTAGTAGACTGTGGTATGTCAGAAAGGATCAAATAGGTAGGCTTTAATAAACATGTCCATATCCTGCACCGTGGTACACAGATCTTGAAGTAGGAGAACGTTTGAATGCAGCGGAAGAACTAGAAGAGGGAGGTGATTCGCAAGCAAGTAGCCTTCTTGGTCACATTTCCCGATGCTTGTTTACTAGTGATGAATCGCAAATCTTGTGTTTTTCAAGTTTTTCCGGGTTCTTTGAAGCATTTCAGAAAATGAGGCTTCTACAGTGTCTCACAGCTATGGTGTTCGGTCAATGACAGTGCGTTGGAGTCGGATGATGTTCAATGTCAATTGTATTTCTTTCTAAACGGGACTAGACTAACTTGTGATCTTGGCAGTTGACTGAGCGATATTGTAATGGCCTTCCCGTTGTTGTAGTTGGCGGGAACGCGGGCGTCATAGAAGCCTACGATTAATATCTCAATTACACAACCAAAGATAGTCATACTAACATTAGATTAACATAATCATTCCACGCCCCATACCTCTCCACGGGAGTGTTGCCAGGGTAATCTCTTCCGAGTTCGCATCCAGCTCCGTGATAATCGGCTATAACCAACCCGAGGGATTTTTATTCATGTCATTTTCCGCGAAGGAATAAAATAAGTGGGATCACCAGGGTGCGCCCCATGTTTGTTATCTTGCAATCAGTGTGTTCATGTCATTGTTATCTCGACCCTTGACACGAGATTGTAGGAATAGAGTAGGAGATGGCGAGTCATGCAGGCTGTCCCCAGTACCAGGTTGTCGGGTTTGACTATCGTTATCAAAAGAAGATAAACACCCGACAAGACTAAGAAATAGCGTTATCGTTAAACGTGATTGTCATTACAAAATTATCGTGAGGAAACTGCGCAAGAAAAGGCTATAAAGAGGTTGAACATAGTATAGTCATTATTCGATAGAAGCCTGACATTCGCTGCTACAGACGTTGTGTGCATCATACATCCATTCAGTCCATTAAGATGCGTCTCGTCTCAACCCTGTGTGTCATCGCTGCCGCAGCGTCGACAGCAGATGCCGCCTCCAAGAACCCGTTCCCAAGTAAGTCAATTAACTGCATGAGCCTCCGTCCTAGTAACTGACATTTCTCGAGTGTCGCTCTGCAAGGGTGTTGACATTGAAGATGCCACCATTGACGAGTTGCAACGATGGATGATTCTTGGAAAAATTACCAGTCGTGACCTTGTCGAGTGTTATACCTCACGCATCTCACAAACTAACGAATGGCTCCGCTCCGTCAGCGAAGTAAATCCTGACGCTATCTCTATTGCCGAGAAACTTGACAAGGAGCGTCAAAAAGACGGCATTCGCGGTCCTCTCCATGGAATCCCCTTTCTTGTAAAGGACAATATTTACACTGATGATAAGCACAACACCAGTGAAGGTGGACTGGTCCTTTTGGGTGGTAGGTACTCAAGCGAGGCTACTATTGTGACCAAGATTCGTCAGGCTGGTGGTGTTTTACTTGGACATGCTGCTCTGTCTGAAGCTGCGGACCATCGTGCCCTGACGAATTTCTCAGACGGCTATTCAACTCGCGTGGGACAGACAAGGAATCCGTTCAACTTGACTCAGGCGACATCTGGAAGTAGTGGTGGTTCCGTTGTTGCTGTGCGAAGTAACCAAGTTCCCATCGCTATTGGATCCGAAACACACGGGTACGTCATCTTCCATCGGTATAGAAGTCTTCAGCTAACAAGTTGAGTCCAGATCCCTTGTACATCCATCGGCAAATTTGGGTCTTTACACTATCAAGACTACACCCGGCTTGATTTCAAGACATGGAATCGTCCCGGGTAGCTTCTATCACGACACTCCCGGCCCAGTAGCACGCTCCATGAAGGATGTCGCAATCATGCTGGACGCCATGGTCGGACCTGATCGTTTCGACAACCTTACTTATGCAGCGCTCGGTCGAAGTCCAGCTGACGATTACGAAAATCAAGTTGTTGGGAAGAACGCATTAAAGGGAATGAAGCTCGGACTGCCTTGGAATCCCTATTGGTCTACCATCGGTGTAAGTGTTGCGGTATCCTTCAAGAAAAAATCTTCCCTTTAATCAAGGTCATGCTAACTCAGCGATTGAAGGGTATTAACGCTCCTGGAGCCCGAGAAATCTTTGAGAGTCGCGTGCAAGAACTCAAAGCTGCTGGGGTTGAAATTTACAATCTCACTGTAAGCATCCCTTGATCCTTGTTTTCATGCTCATGTAATTCTGATACGTCTTCTAGGACATTCCTGGCATTCACTCCATCGCCGCTACCTACGGCTTCGGTCAGCCATCAACAACACCCGAAGAGTATGGCCAATTGACAGTCTACAACGTCCTTCTAGCCGTCGGATACGGAGAATGGTTACAAAACTGGACCTTCCCCGATAGCGATGAGAGAAAGGGCATGTATTCTCTGGAAGAAATGGCGGCTTGGAACATCGCACATAATGAGTCTACAGGTGCATTGGGCAATACTACGTGGTGGTTTAACACAGAATCCGGGCAAGACTTTTACGATAATGCGATTGCGACGAATGGATCTCAAGGCCCTGAATTTTGGACAGCATTTGGCTGGGGTCGTCGTACGGCCCGCTCCGTTATCGACAGCGGCCACATTGTGATAACAGAAAACGGCACCGTCATTGAACTCGACGGCTTACTTGTCCCAAACAGCGCCGCAGGAGGTCAAGACAACGCATGCTCTTCAGTCCCCTCATATGCTGGCTACCCTATTGCCTCTGTTCCGATTGGCCAGACGGGATACAGCGTACCAGTAGGTCTGTGCATCTATGGACGAGAGTATTCTGAAGCTAAGCTGGTTCGTGTCGCTTCGGCAATGGAGGATTTGTATCGGTGGGATGCTAAGCCGCAGTATCACAATTGGAAGACTGCAGAGGGGCCTTGGGAGGCAGCGTGGCCAGGGTACACTTGTTCTACCGAGTCACTTGATCGATATGCGTGTGAAAAGGCATAATGCGATCTAGCTAGTTACAGGAGGGAAGTAAATGGTTCTAGTATAATTGCGCATTATCAACCATTATCCCAACCATTTCTTGCCCCTTGATGTTTGCCTTTATGATCAAAACAAGAGCATAGGCGGAGACCACCGAAATATTGAATCGAGGCCTTGCGTAATGGTCACATCGCTTTCCAGACTAACGGTTTAGAACAGCGTATTGTATCAAAAAGAGTGACAAAGGTAGACAGGTAGTCAAGCTGAACTCAGGACCCTCCCTCGACAGTTGAAGGGGCGTGTACATATGCGCATGAGACTAGCGATTTGGCCCTTGTCTCAGGTCGGGAATGGCGACGAAACTATTGAAATGGGGTGGCAGGGATGGTAACTGGGACATCAAATTGAATGCTACCAGTAGAGCAAACGCTCATGTACACATAGTCCATATAGAATAAGATTGGGGGATGAATACATGCCAAGTAACAATTTCTTGAAAGGTGTCAGACACCAATAAATTGACATTTCCAAACCCATCACTGATCCTGTTTATCATTCCTAGTCGTCAACAATCCTACCCTATACTCGAAATTGGACAAAATGGCCTACAAGGACGTAACCATTGGGACCAATGACTCCACCACATCTGCCCAACTCGCAAATGATTATCATAGCAAATTAGCTGCGGAAAAGGCATCCAAGTTGGCCGCAGAAAAGGCCAAGAAAGAGGCAGCCGACAGACTCATCACTGAAGCAAAGGAAAAGGCTGAGCAAGATGCGAAAGATCTTGAGTCAGCCAAGGCAAAGATAATCAGTCTGGACGACCAAATTGCATCACTAAAATCTCAATTGGCCGAGTACTCGCAGTTCAAGGACCAGACCGACGCAAGAGAGCGCTCAGCTAAAGAATCACACGACGCAAACCTCAAAGCCAAGATTGATGAGAACACCAGATTGCAAGCTGAATTGAACACCGCCAACGCAACGATTTCATCTCTTCAGAATATTATTAATGGACTGAACACCAATCTGGCAGACCAGAGGAACAAGGTTTCCTCCCTAGAAGAGTCGAACCGTCAACTCAACACCAGTCTGGGGCAGAAACAATCCGAATATTCTTCTCTGGAAAATACCAACCGCCAACTCAACAGCGAACTGGACCGCAAACGGTCTGATGTCTCTCGTCTTGAGTCAGAGGTCTATGTGGACCAGGATATCAAAATCCTGAGACTAGCGTACGGCGATAAAGACTTCACAAGCAACACCACGATTGTGAACAAGGTTAGGGACAAGATCTACAACGGCTGGGATATACCGTTGAACAATGACTTTTTCGGTACTGATCCTCGGCCTGGTGTTGGCAAGTACGCGTACATCACGTTTAAGAAACGGGGTGAGAGGATTAGGTTTCTGGAGGGATGGGAGCACCAGTCGCCATCGACGAGATAGGTTGCTGTTCTTGATATTTGTTCTTGGTATGAGTTGGAAATTTGATCTTTCATTCTGTGGCCAGCTACCAAGAGTCGATGACATAACAAGATTAGTACTCCATGACCTTGATAATTGTCCCATATTGCATGACCAAGTTTATGCTCTGCTCGGATTCCATGAAATAGAGTGAAGGGCTTGTAAATTGGCAGATGGGAGCAATAAATAACAGTCGGTGGCTTTATTTAATTGACAATGTCTCGACTGTGATCTGTGCAAGGAACAACTCGGAGCCTTTTTGACCAATGGTCATGAATGGCGACTGTTACAGATGCCGAATCCTCAGCAAAGTAAGCACTAATGTCTGCAGAAACCTGTCAGCTCACCTCAGATTTAATGTTGATGGTTATAAGAAGCCGCATTCATCATCATGCCAGCTCTGTTTGTTCCCCGCATTTCACTCTGCATCTGATTGTAGAAGTCGCCAACATGACATCTCGAGATATAATCACAGCAATCGGTGCTTGTACTCTACTTTCAGTAGTCTCTAAGCTCTCGTTAACTCTATGGACATATTTCCGCCCTTCTTCACTCCCTCGTTATATCGAAACTAGCGATGGATCCGAGCCCTGGGCATTTATCACAGGAGCCAGTGACGGTATCGGAAAAGCTTTTGCTGAGGAGCTGGCGTCCCGAGGATTCAACATTATAATCCACGGTCGCAACCCCGAGAAACTCGGTCAAGTAAGGCAAAAGCTCCAATCAAAGTTCCCATCCCGGGACTTCCGTGTAGTCGTGGCAGATGCCAAAAATGTCTCAAACGAAGTCTTCCGACGCATTGTCGAACAGATTGAGGATGTAACTCTGAAAATCCTCATCAACAACGTAGGATCAACAATGCCCCGGCATCACGAATTCGACACAATCGAGACATATACGCCCGAGGAACTCGAGGAAAACATCGTCATCAACGCTGTCTTTCCTATTCTGCTTACTGGTGCATTAATGCCAAAACTAGCAGCCAACGAACCCAGTCTTATCATCAACGTCGGCACCATTGCTGATCTTGGAATGCCGCTGTTCCCGGCCTACGGTCCTGCCAAGGCCGCTTTGATGGCGAGCACGGCGGAGTTAATCACTGAACAAGTCTACATGAAGCGAGACGTTGAAGTCATAATGTTGCGAGTGGCTCAGGTCGCTGATACTGGGACCATCGTCGTACCCCCCAGTTTTCTAGCTCCAGATGCACCCACTTGGGTTCGATCGGCGTTGGGGAGGGTGGGTTGTGGGAGGATAGAGTTGTTCCCATAT
>JABFFC010000163.1:0-37053 GCA_013623535.1 Fusarium penzigii | reverse complement strand
ACCTTGGCGTGGTGCTGGGGAGGGACGGTACGAGCCCATCTTTTTTTTTTCCCTCCTTCTATTCCCTGGCCTAGCGTAGTTTAATGTAAGGCGAGGCGTGTGCCAAACGGCCAACGCTCGACGAGCGAGGGAGCGAGCAAGCGAGCAGAGTAGGCGTGTGTGGGCAAGGGTTGTTGGAAGAGGAGCGGACTCCAGAGCCGAAGGTCACGGTCAAGGGGGTTTGCCTATGATTGTCGTTGGCTGTGCTGGCACATGCTTGATGCTGGGCCTTGTTAGGTCGACCATCTTTCTCCAGGGCATGGGAATCTCATGGATGTGATGGGCAAAATTGATTGACGGGCCCATTGTTACTAGGCATTTTCCCAGGGCCTCATGGGACGTTTTTTTATTGTCCCTTTTCTGCGTCTTCTTTCCGACCATGGGCTCTTGTCTTGGTCCCTTTCGGCAGGCCAGGGTATTGTAAGCGAAGAGATGTTCCAATACAGTAACAATACAATTTTTCGAATCGTTGTTTGCGTCTGTCTAATGCCCACTCTCAACAACGACCTGGAGATGCGGCGTGAAGCGGAACAACGTCGCAAGCGAAAAAAAAAAAAAAAAAGCAAGCCATTTTTTCATGAACGACTAAATAACGGCCTTGGACGAAAGACGTGGATCACAGACTGGGATGTCATGCAGAACGTATCCAACGGATAGATGAATTTGCCCCAAGATTCTGAAGCATCAATTGCCTTGGTATGGGATTCGTCTTCAAGACACACGGCCTGGGTCGAATCCCATCCACTCATTTTGATCGTCGTCGACGACAAGACATAAATCGCCGATGACTCTCTCCCACGCTCTTCCCATGGTCGGGAAACTTCCCTCTCTCCCACATTCCCCTGAGGAGGGGGGAAATCAAGGACTTTGATAAACAGGGAAGCAAGGGTGGTGGGAAAAGTCCGTTGTGCAGTTACTGTGTAATGTGTATGCGGCCCAATGTAAGGTTCTGGCGGTTAGTTACAGGATATGCTGTCTTTTCTGTTCTATGATCGGCGATACAGACTGGATTGCTGCTATTGTGCTGGTACTGTGTTGTATCAACTAAAGCTTGAAATGACGGTCGGTCTGCGACAGGGTCTGTTTGCGGGCTGTGGTGTAAGTAGTGCTCATTTCGGAGGATACTGCTGGCCGAGGCGTCGAGACATAACAAGGTGAAGCAGCTGAAGATGGGGGTGTTCTGTATGCCTATTCTTTCCAAACGGAATGGTGGGAATGGTTGTGATTTATGATGACGATGATGAAACTGTCGCATTGTAACCCTCATGTAAATAATTGATGGTGGTTACTTTTTCTTTTCCCCATCTTCATCTCTCCTGCTATTTTTCTTTTTCTCATTCCTTCCTCATGTTTGCTCGGCAGATGCAGGTGTGGCAGGTGTGGCAGGTGTGGCAGGTACTGGGTGCTGTCATTATCACTGTCACCCATCCCTCCTTCCCTCATGATGGAGGGGGTTTCCCGGGGTTCCAGAACGTCCAGAACATTTTGAGTCAGTGGCAGAGTTGTCTAGTCTAGCCTGTCTGTACCTAAGCGTGCTGTCAGCAGGTGGACAACCCACCAACAATTAGCCTGCAGTCGAGCCGTTACACCAGGGCTAAAACTGAAGTGTTTTGGCCCCCCCAGATGTGCTGGAAGATCGTCTCCTTTGCGTGGGATAATTTCCCCCTCTTGTACATTATGCACCTTGTCATGCCCAATCATAGTCCTCAATTGAAGCAATAAGAGCGATGATCGTTGTCTTCGGTTATGAAAGGGCCTCCGGAACCTTTGTAAAAACGTCCTTAATATCCTTGATCAAGGAGTATCGTCGAGACTTTCAACAAGGCTCAGGCTTGGATCCTCATTATCAGGATCAACAACTCGCCACGGGCTGAGGATTAGCATAGCAATGCATACCGTAACAAGAAGCTACCAGGCACACAATTCCATGTCAAGAATGAATCATGGCACTAGCCTCGCTGAAATGGGGCCCGAGTCAATGAAGCGGTCCCGCATCCATCAAAGAAATGACCAGGGCTGGATATCAACCACTTTAGATCTTCCGTCTTCCGCCTTTCCGCCCTCACCGAAGCAAGAAAAAAAAAATCACATTTTCCACTGTAATTACTGTAAATGCTTTGTTCCCATTCCCACTTGGCTCGTTCCAGACTCATCCCACTTCCACTTCCGTGCCAGCTTCCTTCTCGTCAACGTTAACTCAAGGGTCCCCCACGACACATTGAGGTCCGTTACCATTACCCATACAAGAGAATGTTGATACACTCCCCAAATAGAGATATCATCGCCACCCGGCAGCATTCCGCGGGGGGCGAGGAGGGTTCCTTTCACGATCTGTGCTTTTAATAGTTGGCATAAGTTTCTTCCTCCGCGGTCATATCAAAGTTGCGTCGCGGATCCCGAAGAGATGGAGTCTTGAGGATTGAAGAATTTGTTCAAATCTTTTCTAGACGAATCTGCAGATTGGGAATAGTGCGAATAGGGGTCCATTAGACGGATTCTGGAATTGTTGTTGGTTTCTTGGCTCTCTCTTCCTTTTTGTGATGTATCGTCACAATTTCATAGCCAAAAAGATCAGAACATGGCAAAACGGTTAGGCACTGCAATAGAAAGGGTTCAAAATCTGCGCAACATCCTTATGATCCATGCTAAGCTTTTCCCACCGTTTCCTTCCTAAAGACCATGCCATACATGGAAGGGAGTATGAAAAAAGAAAACGGATACATTTTATCCACATCCATGATCCATTCAGATGGTATGGGACAGGATGTGTTTAGATGAGGCGGGTTGGGCGGGATGGATCGTGGGATGGACAGAGGTACTAGGTAGTATGTAGAGGGAAATAATCCCATAGACGTACCATCATGACTCTTGATGGACCGGAAATATCTTTAAATCGTCATCACGGGGACATCAAAAAAAAGGGACGCAGCGGAAGAAAAAGAAAGGAAAACGAAGAAACATTGAATATTCTCCGAACCATCCCATCATCACGAATACGACAAACATCACAAATGCACACAAACTGGTGAATCAGCAGGCATCCTAGTAATTGAATAAGATCAAGATCGAAAACAACCTAGTCTCCGCTCACCTTTGTCGCTGTGTAAGGGCAAGTCCACGGTGTAGATGACCTCTCTGCTGCACTTTCTAACAAACCTGAAACTAAAATAGAAGAATCGCCCTATGTAGGGGGTGGGTGAAAGGGTCCAAGGTTAAAAAAGAAAATGGCCGATTTGGGGAGAGAAATGGCCTGATTTCTGGCTCTGTCTATTAACAGCCCATTTCCACTCTGACTTTTGCCCACTTTATGGGCAACCGACGTCCCACGTGAGCACAAGCCGGAGAGGCCCGGAACCACGAGCAAAAGTATTTGTCCCATACATTTTATATGGACCGGGTACTTTGTGAAGCTTCACTCTCTGTAACAAAACCTCGTTTCAATGCGTGAAATTATCGTGCCTCGATTCAGTTCTCTTCAATGACTGAACATTTTCCACCCCATGAGAGAAAGAGGGAAAAACGGTGCTTGCCGTGGTTGAAGTTGTCATGACGGAGTGAAATCAACGTCTTTTTTCTCGTTCGGTTTCACGGCCGGGCTCGGTGGTCATGGGACGTTTTCAGGGAACGGAACGGAGATGATGATTGAGGGTTTTTTCTTCTTCACTGCTATGATGCCGTTGTCATGTTCGAGATGGAGATATACGGGTTGAGTTATTGCAGACACGGGATTGAATCATGTTGAAGATTCAGGTGCGGTAAAATGCCAATATAGTCAATCATTAATTCGGTGTTTCAATAGGGACTGCTCGGTATGGGAGTGTTTTTTTTTTCTTTCTTTCTATTTTACAATTGATATCCATCACCATATACCCAGCATCTACATATCTACTCTACAACATGTAAATCATCATCATCTACTCTGCTATCCATCTTACAAACCACATCTCACCTTAGTCATTCATCCTCCATCTCATCCCATCCCGATACTGCGGTATGTCGTGCGGTGTCCTGCGGCGTCCCTTTTCCCCTACCTTACCCACTTCTCTATGCCGCAACTCCCACACCCTCTCCGCCACCCATTCACCCATTCACCCTCGCACCTACGCACCCACACAAGCGCGCACTTCACTTCCCTTCCCTTCCCCTTCAGCACACGCCCCCTTCCATCACAAACCACCGTCAACCCTTCTAGCGTGACGTAGCTTCAGCCCATTTTTATTTTTACATCTTCTTTTAACGGAACTCAGCGATGATGTTCGGTAAACCGTGTCAGGGACGACGTGTCAAAGAGCCAAAAGGAATCTACGTGTGTTTTGTGGACGTCACTGAATCTAGGTTGTCGTATCTTCTTTTCTTGGACTTTAAATAATCCCTGGATGATGCTCCTTCACTGACATCAATTGGTCCTGGTGCCGCAGATCAGCCTTGTGCTACCGATAATCACTTCCCGAAGGATCCGCACAGGCTCGGGGGGTTATGGACATTTTGGCATAACTCTGTTATCACTGTTGGATCTATTTTGCATACTCTCTTCCGAGTATCTACAGTCCGTTTTCTATATCAGTTACAATAGAGTTGAAGAAAAACTGTGCATAAACACCGAAACATCATCAAGACCCATATTCATATCCCCTCATCACCATAGCCAACATTCACAACCAACAAATATTAATGCCAATCCCTCAGCTGAAGACATAGCTCCAGCGCTAATAATCCTTCTTTCTTCAAAGCCCGCTCAACCTGCAAGGAATATTCCCCATAACCCATCCTCCCTCTCCCACTTCTAACCGTGTCTTTACCTTTTATGGTAGTCGGCTCCGGGGGGTGTTTGATCCAGCAAAAACTCTTGACTTATCCGCACTTCGCATTTGCACCAATATAATTTAGATAATCGCAACGAATCCGAACAAACTCTGGAATTCTTTGGTTTCATAATGTTCATGTTAGATGTCATCATACCTGTCTATCATTGCAATCCTGCTACTCTGTGATGTAGTTGTCACTCTTGGTGTCAGACCCCCTGAAATCATGATATCCTCAAGGTTCCATCTTTCAATATCTAGATCGCACATTTGCAACACACAATCTCATCATGAAAATCTTTAATCAAACACGCCCTCAAACCCCCAAATCTAGCTACGACTGACGCAATGACACATTCCACCATGTGCAATATCTACAAGATCTACCACCGGATCTTCCCTGCCCTTGACATGAGTCTGCCCTGTATTCTCTCACCTATCTCGTCTCATCCTCATCTCATAAACCCATCGTACCGCTTCCACGGCCATTCCCGAAGCCGTGCTTTGACATCTTTGTCTGCATGAGATACAATCCTACCTAGTCCGTGCTTCTTCCCTCGTGTGAAATGGTATCCTTTTATAAGCCTCATCGTTCGAGTAATGGTCTTGTATGGATCAATACTTGGCAGCTCGGATCACAGATCAAAACGTGTTCAATACAAGATAATTAGGTAAATGGGGACCTTGTTAACGTCTGTGCTTTTTTTTTCCTGCTCGTCAAGAGAAGGATCGGATATATCCAGGGGTATAACCATGACAACTGAGCAAGATCAACAAAAGTAGACAAATATTCAGCCCGGACGGACGGAAGACGATAGTCAAAGTAGTCACTGGAGTGATAAACTTTTGTTGTCATGATCCATCAACATTTGTTAATTCTAAACAGTTGCATTGCCATTCATCAAACCCCCTTAATCACCATCAACGTCTCGTCCTCTCAACCAACACACTCAGCCTCTTCCTGACACCTTACCCGATATCCATTCTTTCCTTTCTTTTCCCTTCCCCCTTGTTCGTTTCCTCCCCCAGAAAATGACACCTCACAAAAAAACCCGCCTACACAGGCCCTTTTCTCTCTCGTCCATAAACTCTCTCGCAGAGAGTTAAGCCCGTCTTGATCGGCGATGATACAGTGTCTGCCTCCTGCCGTCCCTTTTCTACTGTAGCATACAGGGGTAGGCCGGTTAACCTGCTTTTCTAGACTTTTGTGATCATATCATATCATATTTCTGTTTTTTCACCATGTCTATCATATCGACATTCTCTCTTTTCCCCTCCCATTGCCTGCCCCTTCATGAACATAGGTAGGGGGTCGTGGAATTAACATACGAGACTGACTGGTGTTTCGTCAATCGCCGCCTGGTAATTCTATCTATCACAATTGCCATGTCTCCCTCACATGGAAGAGTGCTTATCATGTTTTATATTTCATCATAAAAGCATGTTTCTTCTGTTGATCTACTTCTTCCATTCATACAGTGCTGTTTTACAATACTGTCGTTCCCCTTGACAATACAGTACAGTATATCCCCCTGTATTAACCTGTCCTCGTCAATCCTCATTCTTTTCTTCTTCCTATCTCGGCAAATACCTTTTTTTTTTCTTCTTTCGCCCCCTTTTATTTTCTTTTTCCCGCTCCTGTCAAAACCAATCCAGTAAAGCCCGTTCCTGTTATATCCCTGTTCCTTGTCTTCCCTTCGCTTAAAACGGTTTTCAATCCTTCTCTATTCTCAACTCGAGCCCACCTGTTATGTACCATCTTCACTCTCCCAAGTCTCCCAAGACTTTGCTTCCTCTTCTGACTGATCATCATGTCAGTCTTCCTTATTCGACTTAAACCAAAACCCACCTAGTATTCGCCAATCTATTTTGACAACTCATAATTCCCTTTCTCAGAGCCGTAGTCTTTTCCCACCTGCACCTATACGCGGAGCCCGCTTTCATCAAAGAGTCCAGACTCTTCCTTTACGAACGGCTATCCCACAAAGGAAACCACTTTGTCCCTTGCACAAGTCCAAACTTTCAATATCGTTCCTTTTTGTTAGTTCGTCCCTTGGCCATGCAGCCCTTTGACCCAACTTTGCCTGCCGACAGAAGGACCTGTTGGTTTAGTACACACATATTTTAGCCCAAAAATGACAGGTGTGAAACCGGAATGCCTACCAAGTCTTCCAACCGGTGGCACACGTGGCTCGAAATACGGTCTCTAGCTTCGCTTACAAGCTACGACAGGGTTCCTCTGCCTTGTCCTGACAAAGAATAATTCAGCGCCACTGAAGATCCGTAAACATGAACTTTTGGCGTCAATCAGCTGGGCGTTAGATACCTTGGAAACAACACTGACTCAGTAATTCTTACTCCATTTGTAGCCTTGACTAAGTTGGACTTGGCTCAAAATTAGGGGTCCAAATATCAGAACCCTTCCGGTTGTGCCGTCTTTGCATGCATCACACAAGCGAGACTAGAAATTTTTTGGGTAGATAAGAGATCAAGTTCTGCTTCCTATTGACTTCCAAGAAAAATTCGGGTTTCACGTAGATCCATTTGTTAGGTCTACTTGACCTGCTTTTGCTCCTGTCAAGCTCAAGAATTGTGTCGTGACAACCATCTAGGGTAACCGGCAGACGACAATTCAGTTACCCGCAGTACAGCCTGTATAATAAGAAGAGGCAACAAAGACTATTAATAATCACTCATCCTTCTGTATAACTTCATTTGATCTGATTCGAGCTGTTACTGAGTTTGAACTAAAACTGTCAGATTCGGTTAACTTCCCCTTGCCTAACAGACACCCCTAGCCAAGCACATCAAGACTGGCATTAGTAAGTACCTAGCAATTGCATTGGCTTTCACGTAGCCTCTTCCCTAATCTACAGCCCCTTGACGGTACCAGCATCTAACATTATGCCCCTCAACACAGCAACCCCACCAACCAATGCCTCTGACAAAGCATACCAGTAGTTTCAATACAACCCTTACACAGCCGTCCATCCATCAAGCACGCCGTAAGGCACTCCTTCGTCAGCACCATGTTGGACCCCTACTCCACTCGGAGACCGCCTAATTTGAGGGTCTCTCAACCGGGCTGACTTCAGTTGTAATCCCCATTCGAAGATGTGCTCGCACGTGGTGAGAAACTCTCAATGGACCCAACCGTTTGGCCGAGGGCTACCTCAAAGCTCAGGTCGCTCTTGTTGCTCATCGGAGTGGACGAGCGCAGCAAGTGAAATCCACGCTTCTCGTACACGTCTGCCCCATCCGACGAGTAGCTAGCCTTCTTGTACGACGCAGCTTTCTATTCCGCATTCTTTTCAGTACCTCCCCGCCAGAGTCCATAGAAGCCGTCGCAGTTCTTCCATAGCTTGATTGTACCATCTTCGGACCCAGTGGCGTAGAGTTTGCCATCAGGTGAAAAGACAATGGACCAGATGGGGCCGTGGTGGCCTTTGTTGGTATCAATTTCTGTCCCGTCGTCGTAACGGATAACCTTGGCCCAGGTACCGGGCTCTTCTCCTACAACCAGTTTGCGGCCCTTGAGGTCGAGTGCAACGCTGGCAATCGTATAAGGAAGTGAAATGCGCTTCAACTCATCCATAGCCTGGGGGCCACCCCAAAAGTATGCCGTCTTGCCAGCAGCGACAGCAAGCACAGGCTTTCCACCACCAATATCACTGGGTGATGCATATTCGGGCGCCAGCGAAACCATTTCGCAAGACTTGATGTCTCCATCAAGTACTTCATGACGAATACAGGCGCGACTGGGCAGATCAAGCCATCGGATGGTTTTGTCTGAGGCAGTCACAACAATGTTGGGATCCTGGGTCCAGCAGATGAACTTGATCGATCCGGTATGGACACCTTCGCCAATCTCGAAGCCAGCCGAGGCGGGGATCGTCGTCGGGGTCCCATCTTTGGGAGTAGGCAGTTCTGACAAGTCAAACACTCGAAGCTTCTTCTCCATGCCACCTGTCGCAACCAGATCCGAGTTGTCAGGAGGGTAGGCAACGGCCCGGACGATATGATCATGCTGGAGAGTGTACAGGTTCTCTCCAGTAAGTGTGTCCCAAATTCGCCTACTTGTGTGAGTCATTGATCAGGGGGAGTAGAGCTCGAGACTTACGCAGTGAAATCAGCTGAAGCCGTCGCGGCATTAGAAGCATCAGGGCTTAACCTAGCCTGCCAGACAGCACCTTTGTGGCCAAGAAAGGTTCCGACCCTAACATGTTAACATGACTGAACGTTGTCAAGATGGGGTGGGAAACCTTACCAGTCGCCAGTCATACCATTTCGAAGCATGGGATTTCCATCTAATACTTGTTAGCAAAAGCATTGCCTTGTTGTCGAAGCCAGCGCACCTTTGCAGGCTGAGATTAGGTAATAGGCCTCATCATCCTTGTCTAGCATAACCTCAACCGAAGAAAAGGAAATGTGTGGGACCGGACGAGAGTGACCGTGGCAGGTCAGAGGAACGTATTGTCGAGATTCTGAAGCCATCGTGACAGTATCAAACGTATTATGTGGTATGTCGAATCGAGGGATCCAGGCGGTGCAGTCTAATGCGAACGTATCGTTGCCAGACAACGCGCAAAGCTAGAGGAACGGTAGTTCTTGTGATAAAATTCGGCAATCGACAAGATTCGAGTTCAGAGAGTATTTCGTAACGGTCGTCAAGGTCGTTAAAGCGGTCTGTCGTGTGAAGATGTTGTCGCGTGTCGTCGCAAGTGTGTGGAGCGTTTAGACGGTGATGGGGGGCAAATCCAAGGGTCTAGAAGGACACAGAAATCGGACAACAGTGTTGATGCCTCCCAACTATCGCGATAGGTCAGACAAACCAAGAAGAACGTAGGTGCGGCTCAACAGGCCTACCCGTGACAAGAAAAAAAGGAGGGAATTCTTGACGAGACAGGAGGAAGTGGATGAAACCGAACAAATCTTGTCCAGGGGACAAATGACAAGGAGCAGTCGGCGCGCAACAGAGTCGCACTTGCCGAATAGGATAGCGGGGTCAATGCGGTGGAGCCACTCTCTGTGTGAGGGAAGGTGCAGCAGGTTGCAGGTGGAAGCACAGCCACCAGCCGCGGGGTATCTGACGAAAGGAGCCAATGTGTGGCTCTGGCCAGCTAGCGAGAGGCTGAGAAATGCTTACACAGTGATCTCTTGAGTGTCCCGGAAGACAGGTGGAGGTGGCTAGAGTCAGTGACGCACTGTGGCGTCTACCTGGAGGTCTGTCATGAAGGTGCGGCTTGACCAGCTCAACTCTACCGGCTTCCATTAACAACCACTCATTCATCAACGGCGAGATTTGTCAAAGAGTTCCAGCAATTTTTAATTGCCCAGCGTCTTTAAACAGGCAAATCTGCTTGATTCTTGCTTAAGAATTATAACAGCAGTCACATTCTACGCCGTTTAAGCTGCTGGAAGCTCTGTATTGGCGTTACCGCTGCATCGTGTTACTTACTCCCCCGCATCACCCAAACAACCATAACGACAATGGCCGACTTTAAGCTGTCGGCACAATTGCTCGGCCATGAAGCTGATGTAAGAATTTTCCAAAAACCTGTCAAAAATTGTGGATGCTAATATTCTTCCAGGTTCGAGCCACCAGCTTTCCATCCCCCGATACCGTCATAACCGCCTCTCGTGATTGCAGTGTCCGTCTATGGCGTCGCACTCAAGCCACTCCCCCAACGTTTGAAGGCTCCCTTCTCAGTCGCGGCTCCGAATACGTCAACTCGGTCGCCTTTTTCCCACCTGCAAACGATCACCCCGAAGGTCTTGTGGTATCAGGCGGTAAAGACACCGTCATTGAAGTCAAGCAACCTAGCGCCACAAGCTCCGACAACGCCGAACGACTGCTCATTGGACACGCTCACAATGTCTGTACACTTGACGTAGCTCCCAGTGGTGCATACCTCGTTTCTGGTGGTTGGGATGGTCAGGCTCGTGTATGGAACCCAGCGAAGTGGGAGACTGAGCTTATGCTCAGCGGTCATGATGGTGTATCCGTCTGGAGCGTCGTCGCCCTAGACGATCACACTGTTGTTACTGGCTGCGCCGACAAGAACATCCGAATCTTTGATCTCCGAAAATCCAACGCTGGCGAAGTTGAGCCCAGGTCCACAATCTACACTCCCGATGTCGTGCGCGCACTCTGCCGTGTTCCTGAGGGACATCCTAGTGGCGCAGACATTGCCAGCGCTAGCAACGACGGCACATTGCGCCTGTGGAAACTCAACGGACAACAAGTTGCCGAGTTGACTGGCCATGAGAGCTTCGTCTACAGCTTGACAAGTTTACCCACGGGCGAGATTGTCAGTGCGGGAGAGGATCGTACCGTAAGAGTGTGGAAGGGAAATGAGTGTGTCCAGACCATCACCCACCCTGCTATTTCGGTATGGACGGTGTCTGCCAACTCAGAGACTGGTGATATTGTTACAGGCGCCAGTGACGGCGTCGCCCGTGTTTTTACCCGAAGTCCTGATAGAACTGCCGACGAAGCAACTCTCCGAGAATTCGAGGAATCGGTCAAGGCATCCTCTATCCCCCAGCAGCAGGTCGGCGGCATCAACAAGGAAAAGCTGCCTGGGCCAGAATTCCTCACCAGCAAGTCTGGAACCAAGGAGGGCCAGGTGCAGATGATCAACGAACCCAACGGTTCCGTCACGGCACATCAGTGGTCCGCCAGTCAACAGCAGTGGATCAATGTCGGCACCGTTGTTGACGCTGTTGGCAGCACGGGCAAGAAGGTTGAGTATAACGGTCAAACGTACGATTACGTGTTTGACGTGGACATTGAAGATGGAAAGCCACCACTGAAACTTCCCTACAACCTCTCAGAGAACCCGTATGAGCGAGCTACCAAGTTCCTGGGAGATAATGAGCTACCTCTCACCTACCTCGACAACGTAGCCAACTTCATCACGGAAAACACAAAGGGCGCCACTCTCGGTCAATCATCTCAGTCTGGCGGAGCGGATCCATATGGCACAGAGTCTCGATATCGCCCAGACGAACAGGCTCAATCCAAGATTCTCCCTCAGAAGGAGTATCTCAGTATCACCGCTGCCAAGTATGAAGGTAAGAGATCTCATACTCACCTGCCTCCCTTTTCACTACTGACACATTTCCTCAGCTATCTTCAACAAAATCCTCTCCATCAACAAGACCATGATCTCTTCAGGCCGTAAGGACTCAGCCCTCAACCCTTCCGACGAGTCAACCCTCCAAAGCCTCCGTACCGCCCTCGAGTCATCCACTTCCATCTCCCCAGAAGCATTCCATCTCATTGTCCGCATCGTCACCCGCTGGCCATACTCTGACCGGCTTCCTGGTCTGGACATTCTGCGATGTGTGACGAAATATCCCACCGCCGTCACTTTCTCCGACCCAGAGCATGGTTCGATCATCGATCTCGCCATCTCCTCATCTCTTCCCGAGGGCGAAACTCCCAGTGAGAACGCTGTCATGATGGGTCTTCGAACTCTCGCAAACCTGTTCCTGTCCGGAAACGGCCGAGTCATCGCTGGCGCACAAGCCGATCAGATTATCGCCTACCTTGAACGCATTGTCGGCGTGTCCTCCGATCCCATCGGTCCTTTCAACCGTAACGTCCTCGTAGCCGCCACCACACTCTCCATCAACCTCTCCGTCCTCGCCAGTCGCGAGAGTCAGCTCCCCCAGGATCTCCGTCGACGTCTCGCCATCGTCGTCGCCAGAATCCTTGAGGGTAACCAGACAGACTCGGAAGTCCTGTACCGTGCCCTTGTAGCCCTGGGAACTCTCCTCTCTGCTTCTCCGGAGGCAGCTGCAGGACTCGATGCCAAGTCATTGATACGGGGTGCCGCGGGAAAGAGTTCCGAGGAGCGTGTCAAGGCTGTGGCGAAGGAGGCTGAGAAGTTGGCTACCAAGTAAGGGTTGAAAAGGGGGTTTATAGTGCTGGAGAGTAATGGCATCGGTTAGTTGATGAGTTGACATTGAATACACTAGATGAAACAGACAAATGATAGATTTTATGACACTGCTCCATCATCTTCATCAAGACATATTATGTTGTCTATGCCTCGAATAGTCCCAAACCAATTTCATCATGCCCACTTAACGTAGACATCACAAGTGATAAAAAGTTTATGATCAAAGTAGATTCAACGATCCACACTATATTCATAGGATCCTGGCAAAGGCTCCTTATATAAGAAAAACAAGAGATAATAAAACCCTCCATCAACGCCAGAGAGATATCATCCAACTCCGCTCCCAATGACGACGACTGAGAGATTGTGATTAAGAAAATAAAAAATAAAAAGTCCACCGAATAACGCCATACATCATGCCCAAATGTACATTTTTAAAGAAGGATTAACAACGGAAGCGTCAACGTCATGAACTATGCGAGCAGCATGGCCCAGACACCTGCTCCGATGAGAGGTAGCCAGCCAGCCCAACTAACGGATCTTAGAGCGTGGGCGCCTGATTCGCTGACGTATGTGTCGGAGCCGGACATTTTCGTTGTGATTGTGAAGAGTTCGGCGAAGCCAATGTCTGTAGAGTTGAAGCAGTTCGTTTCGTTGACCTCTGCGAGTTTCTTATCTCCTGGGTCGGCAAAGATGATATCGACGCACTAATGAATGTTAGAAAAGGGGTCTGGTGCAGAGTTTGGGGGGAGGTTAACTTACAGAGTATAGTGCAGCGCCATGAACGGCAAGTTCTACGACTTGGATTGTTGCCTTATCTCCGGCCTTGACGGTGGTGTTCTTGGGCAGAGGGACCTGAGGGAGACAGATGGTGCCGGGATAAGGGTTGTTGGTGGGACCAATGATCTGGAAGCCGGGAACCATATTGGAAGACATGTTGAGAGGACCGCCGTCTGGGCCATCGTCGCCGAAGCCCATGTTGATGAAGGCAAAGGCAGTTTCGTGTCCGCGGAACCAGCCTGGCTGGAAAGCAATGGCTCCTCCGGTCGTGGGCCAGTATGTTCGGTTTTGAGTCACGTTATGACCACCACCTGTACTGTCAGTAATTGTTTAACGTCTAGATGAAGTTATCAACGTACAAGGATACATCCATTGCATGCCATAAGGGAAGGTTTCGTTGGTGACGAGGTTGTTTCCTCTCCATCCGGGATAGGTGATGACACTATGGGCGGATACCACCGCGGCGAGGAGGAGGGTGATGAAGGCTGATGATCGCATGTTGATGTTTGTGCGAGATAATATTTATTTGTATGGTTTGTCGAGGTCTTTCCCGTATATGAATCTCGGGTGAGTCTGGAGTTCGCTGGTCTTTGAGTGACGAGTGATGCTATGGAGCAAGAGGCTCAGCCTTGCAAGCTCATGAACAAGATAAAACAAACAGCTGCTGGACGCAAAAGAGTCGAAGGATCAAAGACGCTGGACCGGTCTATTGTGCAGTTCCAGAAGAGAGGGAGAGGGGAGGAGCTGTCGAAGGCGGCCGCATGGGAGCAGGCAAGTATTAAAGCGCTTGGGGGCCATCTCGAGCCGCCCAACCTGCATGCAAGCACTCGAGCACCTGTGAATGGCAAGTATGAATCCCGGTGTGATTAACATGGCGGGCGCGGAACGATCCAGTGAGAGGCCAGCTGCTAGACCTGCGGTGCATGTGCAAAGGTGTGACCCCTGCCGCACCCGGTTGCAGGACTTTGTGCAGAGGTTGACAAGAGAGAGGCCAATGAGATGGGAAGCCGGTAATGGTGGCTGCCCATGTTCAAGGGTCTCTGGGAGCCAAAGAGCGGCGTCGAGGTCGTGATCTGGACGCTTTGCATGCTGGTTGGCGCATCACACAAGGTGTTTAAGCGCCGGCACCATGCCGTAGATGGGGATCTGGATGTTGCGGGGGTGTGTGAGTGGCCAATGGTAGAGCTTCTGACCCGTGGCGGCAAGGGTAGCACATCGGAAGAGGTTGACGGGAGGAGGGGGCAACGACAGGGGTAAAAAAGGATAAAGTAAAGTCGACGAGTTAACGTGAAGAGGAAGAGGTTGGCATCGACAGGGGTTGTTGTTGAGAGGCCAATTTTTTCCCCTCTGTCGACGAAAAAGTTGGAGTGTTCGAGATGGTGGAGATGATCAAGTCAATAGGATATGCCCGGAGAATTGCAGCTTGCCGCATGGATTGATTGATGTCAAAAGTGCCGATATCCAGATATCGACCGACTTTGATGGAAAATGACCATGTTGATCGGATGAGGCGGGATTGTAATGATGCAACATGTTTCACGGCACGGCAGACAATCGAAAGAAGCGTCCCAACATCAGTGGGTTACGCAGCCGCCGACAAGTTGATAGATTGTGATGAATGATGTGAAGAGAAAGGGAAAAAAGCGCCCCATGGGCAGGCATGTAATGGGAAACCTGTAGTTGCTTGCCGTGTTTGTGAAGAACATGGCTGACGTACTCGTGAAACTCTTGGAGTCTTGAAGAGCGACTACTGACGCTGGATTCTGTCTATTGCTGTTCATTGTTGTACGATTCAAGTGATGTTGGGGAGACACAAATGCTGACAGTAAGCACATGAGATGAGCACTGCGGCCAAAAGTCAGCAGATATGTCTTTTAACGATCTGCAAAAGGTGGTGAGAATGTCGTTGCGAATGTTTCAAGACAAATGATTGTCTGTCTGGTGTGTGTGTTTCGTTCCTTCCCATACCTTAGTACACATCACTCACCTTGTGCTCACCGAGACTCACCGACGGTGGATCCCCACAATCTGAGTTTCCACAAACCTCACCTGAATTCATACGCATATTTTCATAAGATGATTGTATATATAACATTCAATTTATATTACTCCAGTACGCAAAGACGCTCAATAATTGAATTATAAAGGGCCTCTTCTAACATCAATCCGGTTCTTCTTATATAACAGTTCACTATTTCTAAAATCTCATCAATAAGAGATTCTCTTGTTCTTCCTCACCGTTTTCATAAAATGTCCTCAGACTCTTCAGAATGGACACACGTAACTCGGAAATCCCGCCGCTCCAAACCCACTCATCCCAAGAACAGTCCTCTCACACCGAGTCGCACTGAACCTCTCCGGCCACCACAAGATCTCTCCGCTGACTACCTCCGCATCCGCACCCGTTGGGAATCAGAGAAGGCATGTACTCATCTTCGAGCGCTGGTCTCTGAGAAGGCCTCCTCACTTAAAGATATCACACGTGCCGTGAACCTCGGCGTTGGCACTTTCGACCCCATAGATGGGGCGTGGGAGGCTAAACGGTCGGCGTTTGTGCAATTGTCTGCCTTTTCAGTCATGGTAGAGGAATTAGGTACTAAGTTACCCCCATGATACTTGTACTTAGGCTCTTGTGCTGAACATGTCCGATAGAGAAGATTACGGGTGGGAAGATTGAGTGCATCTTCCAAGACCCGGTATTTACAGAATCTGATCGACAATTTCTTATTGATCTCGGCTACTCTGTTGTCGAGACACCGAAGGCTTGTGAGATGATAACTTCACAAACCCTCTTTTTCGGCATCCATCTCTACCGACCACTCTACGCCCTAGCCCTTGAAAACTATCTCCCTGCTATATTTGTCGGAACAGGCTGGGATGTCTGGGATGAGTATGTCCCTCTCCCCTTAATAAGATTTCACCGTATAACCACGTTGACTTATCATACCTAGTCTCTCCAAAACAGAAGGCTTGGAAAATATGGAAAAGATGAGTAAATCATATACTACATCTCCATTTCCTCAAGAATCTTTTGATGCAGCGTTCTCAAGTACATCAATCTATTGGAAACCCGCCGTGGATGAGTTGCCAAACGCAACTGCTGCAGAGACAATAGATGAGGGAAAGTTGAATAGGGGGGCTGTGGAAGATGGAAAGGACAAACCGGATGAAGACATCAAAATGTCTAGTGATACCGATCCTATAAAACAATAAGTTTCATCTCAAGTGTCTACGACTCTCTTCTTCTCCTGACCTTCGCCAACTTCTGTCCTACTTGGCTCCCCTTGGTGATTCACAATCTCCTTCATCCCTATCTCTCCCTCTATTCCTCTCTGGGGGTACCGAACCTCTTATACCCCATTCTCTCCGCGATTTCACTGCATCACAGCTAATCACGCCTAACACATCTCAACCTTACCGACCATTTCGTCCACTTTCATGAACCTACAGCTTTTCACGGGTCTCCATCTTGTCTCTCTACTTTACTGGTGATTCACAGCCCCTTCGTTCATCCCGCTTCCTAACCACCTAACCTTCTCCTTCAGCTTCATCCTCTCCTCATACTCTCCCCCCTCAGACACTTCTTTCCAAGCTTCTCTCTCTTCACCTAAGCACCCCCCTCAGGATATGCAGCTTAACTAAGTTTATGTTTCATCTTAGCCCCTGAACCTAACTTTACCTCATCACAACACCTTCACCTACCTAAGATCAACAACTATCTTCAAGGATCAACATGACCTCTTCCATCCCAGCTAAAGACGCTGAGAATCGTGCCAGAGAGGCTGAGTACCAGTCTCTCTGGCAAGTTTTCGAACGAGTCTCTCGTCGAGATGCCTACCAGGCATGCAGCATCGCCGACCGCAAGGCCGTTCTTCTTGAATCTGCTGAAGCACTTCTCAATAAGAGGTTCGTCTTTCCCGCTCTCCCTCTCTTCTTCCACTCATGACATATCCCCCTCCTTCTTATCAAAAACCTTCTCACTAACTAGTGACAAAAAAATAGACGTCGTCAGGGAAAGCAAATGTGCAGCACCGACGTTCACACCATGGTTGATCGCCACATGACCCGAGAGTCTCTCCACCACGCTGCTCGCTCCCACATTCAACGCCGCAAGAAGGCCATCCAGACTCAGGCTGCTCGCGCCCAAGTCCCTCAGCCTTCCCAGTATCAGCAGGCTCTTCCTCAGTACCAGGCTCACCCCACTGCTGCCTACCCACCAGTCGACTACCACGACAACAAGCAACCTTACTATCAAGTCGCCCCTCAACACACTCTCGCTTCTGAGCTTGACTACATTCACCAGGAGGTCACTTTTCGCCGCCAGGAGAACGCCATCCTTCGACATGATCTCAACGTCCTGGCCCAGCGAGTCGCTGACCTCGAGCGTACCATGCTTGGCCATGGGGTTGCTACTCCGGGAGGACAGCACTACAAGCAGGAGGATGGCTTCGTGCACGTTCAAATGCCTAGCGATGATCTGAACGAATACGAGATCATCGATGGCGAGGAGTATCACTCTGCTGAGGAGCTTTAGAGCAAGAGTGCTCTGGTCAAGGCAGGGGAAGTTGACATGATTCATATAACACGTGGGAAAGGATATGATGGGTATTAACATTCATCAAGAGGACGTCGCATGCATCTCGGCTTAGTAGTCATCATCAAGTCTTAATAGATTCGTTATGGACGCATACATATATTCACATTGCCTATCAATTATATAATGTCATCAAAGGTAAGGCCGTACAGTGTAACTCTGCAATGCCCTGAAACAATAGTCTTCATCCCACACCGCAACCAATGTTCAAACACAAATGAAAATGACCGCCCCAGAGAAAGGGATTCTTCTTCTCTGTCCGATAAGCTCCCAAGAACGCCGTTTGTAACATGTATAATAGCAAATCACCAAACCCATACATCATAGGTGTATTGAACATCGACTGGCCCGTTTCAGCTCTGCGTTCCGGTTCATTGTTTTGAACCATCCCAAACATCTTTAACTGTCAAAATGAAACAGTGATGTACGCTTCCACGGCCATGGCGAATAAATCCCAATCCTTTTTCGTCTTGCTCTCTTGCAAACGACGCAGTCCCGCCCCCCTTAAGAAAAGTCCTTTTGGTCCTTGATGGTCTTTCCATTGCAGTCAGGAATCTTGACACCGGACTTGAGATTGCGGTTGACAGTCATTAGACCCCATTTATCTTCCCACTCCTTACCCTTCTCGTTGAAGCGCTCCTTCCAGGGCTCATCGAACGCAGAGAACCAGAAGTAGTTGGTGCCATTTGTCAAGGCCTGGCATACCCAGTCTTCCATGAAGGTGTTGAGCTCGTCGATGCCAGCTACCGAACCAACGGTACACGTTGTGGCGCCACCACAGTTAGTTCCGCCGCCGGTTGGCCAACCCGTCTCGGAGATGATGTTCTTCTTGTTGTCTGACTTCCAGTATGGCTTGTTTTGGGTCTCCCAGAAGTTGTATGTCCATTCGGCGGCCTTGGACGCCTCCACGCCGGCAAAGAAAGGGTGGATGTTGGCCATGATGTAGTCGCTGTCGCTGGCCAGCTCGGAGTCCCAATCATCGCCCAAGTCAGATGTGGCTACAGGGAGGGTCATGTCGCGGTCGCTGATGTTCCTGCGCACCTCGTCCAGAGTTGACGCAAGGGTGGTGATAGTCATCTCCTTGCGGAATAGAATCTCGTTGGCGACAATGACACCCTCAAATGGGTCCTCGCCGTACTCGTCCAAGATTGTCCACATCTGTTCGAGCTGTCGGTTATTGGTCGTCGAGTTGTCGTCCAGCCATACGCCCATCCAAATCTTGACATCATCGAGTTCCAATCGCTTGATGGCTTCGATAACCATCTCAGTCTGGTTACAGTCGGTACCATAAAGCCTGATCTTGTTGGTGAGTTGGCCAAGAACAGCGATGTCGCGAGTAACATTGTTCTGAGAAGGAGGGTCGTGTATGCAGTAGGGGTACTGCGTGTTGATCGGAGTATAATCCATACCGGGGAATACTCTGTGGAGGTCCTCGTTGTTGAGTAGCTTCTTGATCTCGGCGCTATTCTTGGTGAGTTCGCCGTTCTTCTCCTCGTCTTCGTCGGCGGAGTCGCCGGAGCTCGTGCCACTGCCACTGCTACTCCCGCCGCCACTTTTTCCATTATTGAGCATTCCACCAACCACGCCGCCGACGATTGCTCCGATGATGACAAGGAAGACAATGATAATGACGACCCACTTCCATCTCTTACTCTTTTTCTGGTCCTTCGCTATCCAGTCCGAGGGCTTCTCAGCTCCAGAAGCTGACCCCATCTCGTAACTCCCTCCTGTTGCAAATCAGTAACCAAACTCCCTTCATTTAGGGAAGCGTCCTTACCTCGTCCACCAAGGAGACCGCCAGCCGCCGCACCGCCACCAACCGCAGCGGCGGTCGCTGCAGCCGTCTTTCTCCCCCGGTCAGAATGTGAAAGACTCAACATGGAGTTCCTCTGGCTCCGGTGGTAATTGAGTCCATCATCTCCATCATCAGCGATCTCGTTGGGATTCACGACGCCAAGATTAGTGCTCTGGTTTCGAGAGCTGTATCCCTGATACGGGCTATCGATGTAGGAGTCACTGCCACTGAAGCCGGCAGGCCCGGCTCCCGCCGTAAGACCGGCCAGACTTGATTGTGAAGGTCCACTACTGACGCCGTAGTTGTTGTACGAGGGGTCGTATCCATAGCCATTCTGATTTTGCTGCTGCGATTGGGGGTACTGAGTGTGGGAGGGTGGTGGAGGCAAACTTGAGCCTTGCATGGAATTCATGCCACTATTTCGAAGTTCTGGTCAGCGATGTTGTACGTGATGCCAGCCGAATAACCAAAGGTAGATCAGCCAGTCATCGGTGCCCGGTTAATATCCTGAGCGATTAATTTTGAATTACCTCGCATGTCCGGCTCCTGCTGCCATTCCTCCTCTGCCGTAATAATCGTTGTAGCCGTTATCGTGGTGTTGCGGGGGTGACGGTCGTCGAGGACTATCGTAACCAGCTGAGCCTGAGTACGGCGAAGCAGAACGATTGCTGTAATCGTCAGGCCCGTTGTGACCTAGGTTGTTACGGTTGAAGGCAGAATCCGGATGAGCGCCGGGGTGGTTCGCTCTCGGGGAGTCGTAGTAAGGCGATGATGAGGCTGGTGAGTAGCTACGAGCGGTTGGTGCAGGATGTTGAGGTTGTGTATCGTAATGAGTGTGGTAGTCGAGAGGTTCCCTCTCATAGGGATCGTAATTATAATTCTGCATAGTGGATAACTGAGGGCGGAGCCCAGTGCGATGATGTTGATCAATGGAGTACTGTAGACGTCAAGTCAAGGGAGGGAGTACCCCAGCAGCGAGCCCGCTAAAAGAGAAGTAAAGTCGAGTGCACGGCTCTGTAAGTCGAGTTGAAGCTGCTGGTAGAACGATTGACGATAGAAATGCAAGCGATGCGATGCGATAGTATCACCCGAAGGTGACGCAGAGAAAAGGCTGATGCGAATCTAGATGCGATGGTAAGTGAAATGGTGGGAAGATGAAAGGTCAGAGATGCAGAGGCAAGCAGGTTTGTTGATGAGGTCGTTGGCGAGCAACGGCTAAGCCAATGCAGAAGGTTGGCAAGGTTGGATCCTGGAACGATCCATGGGATGGATGGAAGTTGGGGGAGAATCCAATGGTAATAGGGCCTTCAATCTTGATCCTTGTCCTTGTTCTGCACTGTAGTCTGGGCACTCTGGCACTATGATACATGGGACCACACCGGAAGCAGATCAACGACACACACTGTGGGTGCCAGGTTTAGTGGTGGCTCCACCCAGCCCAGCCGAGCCCGGTCCAACTCCCAGGATAGGAACATGGAAGACGAGACAAGGCATGGCCAAGACAGGTTAAGACATCTTTGAACGAAAAAAGGTCTACAAGCTTCCTTTCCATGTCAATCCTCCGAAAACGAACAACGACCGGACCTTCGTTCGTGTAGACGACCTATCCATTTTCTTCCCGTAGTTTCCGGGGGAGTCCCCGTGCCTCTTTCAATTACCCAGAACTTACTTACATTGCCGACTTAGTTCAGATCTTCTCGTGTTCATCAATTTAGCTCTCGTTTTTGTTCTGTGAGGCTGTGCATGGCGGCAAGTAATTATTTTCAGCGACACACAATTTGTCGGTACGAACGGGTACGAGTTTCGCGACCATCAACATTTACTTCAATCCAGCCTCCAGAATCTCTCTAATCTAGCGCGTCACAGCCCCCGCCTCCCTCGCTCTGCTTTTCTTCGCTTTGTGCTCTGCGCCGGCTCATGAGCCCGTGATTGTCTCTAGTGCCCCTTGGCTTTGCGTTGACGTTACGGCTTGAGCCTAGACTCTTCCCCCTGTCCTCCGAGTTCAGACTGGCTCCTGAGACTCTTCTTTTTTTGAACCTCTGTTTAATGAAGCCTTGCTTTTTTCTTGTCCATTTCTTTTTCGGTTCCGTATTGACAAATGGGGCACGCTACGCCTTATATGGCTTCCGCGCTTCATCGGTAGTGTGAACCCCTTATTGATTATGAGGACTGATTGCGTTTTGATGGTATCACGAGGATATTTTGAGGTTGCCATGATCAGAAAGAAAAAAGCCACTTATGAAGCTATTTTGTATTTTATGATTTTATCAAGAACCTCCTCGGGTGTGTAGCATTTTGGAAGCACGTGTAATTAATGATTGACACCACCTGTTCTTCCTCATCGTCGTTGGAGACAGTTGGTGGAATATCTTCAAGAGGTTGGGATCCGTGTGCTGGCGAACAACAAAAAACTGACAGGGCTGGGAAAAAAAGCCAAAACACCAAACAGGCCACCCCGCAATAGTTTAGGGGTTCCTGGCGCCATCAATCAAAGCAATATACTAAACCATCATTTAAATGAAGTTTTAATTTCTACCCTGGTACATTTCAATAGTAGATGCTTCTTTTCTTTCTTTGCTTTACACCTCATCCTTGAGACAGATGTGCATCATTCTTTTACACGAAACAGAGACAGGAACTTACAGGTATTGACTTTTGTCCACTTTATC
The DNA here is from genome assembly GCA_013623535.1 of Fusarium penzigii. Lineage (NCBI taxonomy): Eukaryota > Fungi > Ascomycota > Sordariomycetes > Hypocreales > Nectriaceae > Fusarium > Fusarium penzigii. The sequence goes on along the minus strand of JABFFC010000163.1, from coordinate 14,464 downwards.
TGTGGTACTGGTGCGACATTCGTCGATCACTCCCTCTCTGCGCTACTCATTCATTCTCAAGGACATCCCTATCCAGCTGCCTGGTTGATCGATCTTGCTCTGAAACGTATGAAAGGATCAATCCAAAAAGTCCCGCATTACACAGTGCTCATAAAAACCATCCATGTTGTCTAATGTTCTCCTTTCAAAGGTGGCCATCATTCTGTAATATTACTCATTTCAGCCGGCTCATTATGGCTGAGGTTTGGCTGACTCAATGTTCCAACGCCGAGGCGTCTCGACTGGTCCCGTGGACATTCGAGTCTATCAGCTGTATGGACCAAATCAGAAATAGAAAACGGTGGCGGCTTGCGTGGTAAGAGAGCAAACTTATTGTTGTCAGTCAGCCTGAAATATGCAAAAGTGCAGAGATGGGTGATGTGAGGCGAAATCGTGATGGTGTTGTTTAGTCGTAGCTTAGAGATTAGGTGAGCTCAATGCAATCTTGTGTACACGCCATCTCAATAGCCTGTCTATCTGAACACGAAAGACTGTTGAACAAGGCTGTAATACCCTACACTGATGATCATGTAGATCGTGATTTGAAAGAAACTTCCTACTCAAAATCACGTTCTGGTCAGTTTCTACATCGTTTGTCCAGGGTAGTCCAACAACCAGCTGGGAGTTGCTGACCCTAGTTTGTTTGACCTACCCCTCAACCAAAGTCCCAAATTCTTAATTCATCCACAGACGGAATTCTCAATGGGATTCCTTCAACGGTTCAAGTCAGGATACCGGTACATCCTTGGCGATTTGCATGTACACGACATGGCATGAGTTGGATAAGCAACACCGTTGAACTCTCTCCTTTTTTTTGTTAGCCGTTTTTTGTTCACCTGCTATCCATTATCAACATCCTCCATACCTACCATTTCACTGGTATGCAATTATGGCTCCCAGAATAATTCGTAGAGCAGCCATATATAAATCGCAAATATCGGAATTGAAAGGCACTTTAGATATTCTGTATTTATCGATTCATCATACGTCGCTGCATCCATCGTCGTCCAATATCCCCAACGAAATGGGTTTAAAGGATGCAAATCCTTCCAGGGTGAGACAACAAGACAACAATGCAATGTAGAAAAAAACATGTGTCCAATACTGTACATACCGCAAATCGCCATCGCCTATTGAGACTCTTATCGCAAAGAAAAGAAGAATCCCCCTTCTGCTGCTGTATGACGTTGATTCTCCATGTTTTCTCACCAACAGACGTTCAGTACGGAGTGACATCTCCGAAACTTCGGTCCACCATCTCCACAATAGATGGCGATACATCGACCGATTCAAGTATCACCATGCTCACCCAGCCATGCTGCTACCAGATGCCGAGAAATTGAAATCAAGCAGACTCGCCATCATGACAAGGGCTGTAAGAATGAGGTCTTAAGGTTGTTGCTCTAGATCGATGAGCAAAGGTACGTACAATATTTCTCATTGATTTATACCTCCATCGTGATGTCATGTTGACAACAAACATTGTACTGATGTCATACATGATGAGGATGAGTATCATGGAGTTTATATATGAAGCTCATGTTCATTCAATTGCAAGCTCTCCTCTTCCTCTGTGTACACATCAATAACATCTCAAAGAAACAGCGAGAAACAACAATCACATAACAACTTCAATCATGTCTGTCAACCCCGAGTCCGCTACTCCTGCCCAGGGCGAGTTCCGCAGCAAGGTCGCTCCCTCTGAGCCTCTCACCACCAAGGGTGTAAGTTATCTAAGAAAAAGAAGAACCGTTCAAGTTGATATCATAAACTGACATGGAATAGCACGCACCCGGAGTCTTGGTCGGCAACGAAGCCGTCCCAGAGTTCAACGCTGAGACTCTCCCAGCCGGCACTGCCCCTGCCGACAAGACTTTCAAGCCCAACAACATCAACGAGGTGCCCGCCCAAGCAGAGGGATACCAGGGCGCACCTTCAGCCCAGGACACACTCACCGGCGCTACATCAGCGGACGTCCACACCGGCTATGGACACCCCGGCTCCGGCCAGACGAGCTCCGAACTCCACGGCAAGCACAAGCGTGAAGGTGCTGGATTGACGGGTGTTGGAGCGAACCCTTCTGATCCTATCCGTCAACAGGGTGCGGATCGGGATCACATCAAGGGTAACAAAGCTGAGCAGGGCAGACCTGAGGAGTTTGCTTCGGCTACGGATAGAGTGCCCGAGGGTGCTGAGACGGTTGCCAGTGAGCGTGCTTAAGAATTTGGATAATTATGTATGATTAGCTGAGTCATAATGAATGCAATGACGATTGACGATCAAACTTTATAATCTATTAAATAATGGCCGGTGCTTAAGATTGTGATACACCAGTGACACGGATACTTGGAAGGGCAACAGTAGCATTCCGAGACCCATGATTTCCACAATGAATTAAAGAAAGATCACGACAAGGTTTAAAACAACATCACCACTAGATTAACATATTGTTGCGTCTCCTAGGGCTGGGTTTCATTTGTCATATACAGAAGTCGGCATGATGTCAAGCACCTTCGCTCAAGACCAGACCTGTCAGATGGCCCGCGTAGAAGGCTACTAGCAAGGCACCAACGCAACACAAACGTGCCAAGCTTATAAAGATGGCGACTTATGAGCTCATGGAAACTTCTGATTCTTGATCTTGATGAATGAATAGTCAGATTAGGTCTTAAATTTTTCGCTGTTATCCATCTATTCTTTCCAACCGCAACTGCCATGGACGAGTGCCGGTGTTATTCAGCAGGTGGACGTGTTGGTAACAATTTTACGTGAGATGGGCTGAGCCGCAGAGATGCATATTGAGAGCATTGTTTTGCATGTTGTGTGGTCTATTTTTGGCCCGTTGACTTGATGATACTGTATTCGGTATGGCAAGCAACTCACAGTAAGAGGTTTCCATTTTGTCTGTTTGAGATGTGCGTTGATGTGTTTTGCTCTTGATACTGCACTATCGACAAAACTACTCACAAAAGCGTACTCATAGAAGTCACAATGACTATGAGAACAAGCATCATACTCCCATGCTCGCTTTTGGACAAACTGTCATGATTCGTTCATTGTTCGGCATGAAAGCAAGTCCATGGCAAACAGCCCCCAGCCAGGGACATGCAATGCAAACCACCCGGCGCCTCCAGGGCTCTCCCCTTTTGCACCGGGCCCACATCCCGCTACAACGACCTTCATGCGGCGATTGATTCGTTTGTGCCCTGAGTATGAGTCCACCTCAGTTGATGATTATGCTTAACGCTTGAACGTTTAGCTGCCCATTCTCTAACATGCAGAATTCACATTGTTTACATTGAGCGCATTAAACAATTACACACCAAAGTACCGAGTCTTCATCTTCTCTGTTTGTCTCCTTCTTTGTGCTGCAAGATACAGCTGATACCCCTCATCACAGACGCAACCCCCACTACGAGATCTAATTTAGAAACCCGCCTCTGCCTACAGTTTAACCTGTCACATTTTTTAGGCTTGGCTTGTCCACTGCCGAGACCATCATGATGCCGCAGTGTCATTTTATATTTTATGGATAGAACACAGAAATGAAATCAAGATAACAACCCCACTAACAAGATGACATCTATCTCCTGAGGGCATAACGCCATCTAAATATACAGCTTCAATATCCCCATTTCTCCTGGTTCTTCAGTACTTCTCCCCACTAAGACTAGGCGCCGCTGACGCACCTAAATGCCCAGTGGAAGGATTCTAAGCCGCTCAGTCTCGTATTGCTAAACTTGACCATCTAAGGTTAGTGAATCGAATACCGAGGCTGTATTTGTTCTAGTTCTACCTCACCTCACCTTGTTCTCCTCCAAGTGGGTTTCTTGTCCTTTTCTACTCCAATCTTCGAAGCCTTGTTTTTCTTCTCCTGCTCCTGTCGATTCCCACTGCCGTGCACTAAACCAACTTATCTGTCCCCATCGGGCATTTTTACCCAATGTGGACCCGGGGAGGAGTCAGTTTACAGCTACAGGATCGTGCTCTCCACACTGCGACCTTTAATATTTCCCCCCAAAAGCCTGTCCCTAACTTGATGCACTTTATTAATTCCACAGCCCAGCTGAGAGCTGACCAGACATCTGGTTTCCTGTTGGTCAACGTCGCGTAATATATGCCTTGTCGTTCTCTCCCAATCTGAAATCTGCTGGCGCTTGCTGTACTTTACTCGTGTTGAGGGATCTGTCTGGGACAAGATTTCATTCATTTGCTTGGTTGGGGCCGGATCTTCTCAAGACTGATCCGAAATCATGGAGATTCAATTCACGCTCCCCATCACCAGCAGCCGCGCACGCGACACTGCCGGGTAAGTTTCTGATGTCCATCTCCCTGTCTCGTATTCCATTATACGAAAATTAACCATGGTTTTCTCGTCACCGTCCAGCCCCCCGTCTAGGTCGACAGAGTCTACTGCTACAGGAGGCGGTACTCATCGCTTTGCTCTCGAATCACGAACTCGGCATACTCGGCGAAGTTCAACCCGTGCCCGAACAGGTTGCAGTACATGTAAGTTTATCGTATTGAACCTCCACAAGCATATAAGCATACTGACTTCCTGGCAGGCAAGTAAGTGTTATCGAGGCTCGCTTCACCTGCCTATCTTGTCACAATGTGTAGCAACTAGCAAGGCAACAAGACGCATCGCTAATGGCAACGCAGGAAACGTCATGTAAAATGTGACGAAGCAAAACCCTCATGTTCAAACTGTATAAAATGGAGAGGGTACTGTGACGGCTATCCAGACTCATCAGACCAGGCATCAACCAATAACCCATCTTCCTCATCTTCATCATCGACAACATCAACAGTCCGTCCTAAAGCTACTCACACTTCAAACTTCACTTCAAAAGCAAAACAAAAACTAAAGCCGGGGGCTCTCATCACACAAACATCGGCAATCCCTCAGGAACCCGTCCTCGCAACTCTGTGCTTCGCCAACAGCGAACAGAGGGCCTATTTTGATGAGTGGTCTGCTCTCACTATCAATTTTCTCAGTGGTGGTCTGGGTCAGTCGCGGTTATGGACAACAACTATGCCACAGGTCACATACCAGGAACCTACGTTACGATACGGAGCCATGGCAGTCGGTGCTCTATGGAAAGCTCGTTGCACCGATGCTCAAAGCACGCAGGGACTTGGTGAAAACAAGCACCACCTCAACGCTATCGTATACTACTGCGAGGCTCTTCGTCTTCAGTCAAATGCCAGACCGAACAAGGAAGGACTTCGAACAGCTATTCTATCGTCGCTACTCTTCATATGCTTCGAGTCACAACGGGGCAACATTCCGGCTGCTTTGAAGCATATCACACACGGGTTTAGTATGCTCAACGAGCTGTCTGCCTGTTCCAACAAGGCACCTGATCTCGTCAGTATTGCACAGGCACCACCGGCTCTGGTACAAGAGATTCTAGACTGCTACAAACCTATGGAATTACAGTTCCGTTCGTTCATGGGGTCATACAAGAAGCTTTTCTTCCCTCCAAAACCTCCCGCATCGACATCAAAACTCCCTCCACACTCTAGCCCCCACGCTCCCGAAAACGCATCTAGTCCACCGAGTCAGCCTGGATCACCATGGGCAAACACACCTCCTAGCCGAGACATACCTACCGGCCTACCTAGTCCCCAGAGTCAAGCCAGTCCCAAAAGTCAGCCAGATCAGCAAACACCTCCGAGACCGCCTCAGAGACCACCCGGTATCGTGCCGTTTACAAAACACTCCCCTTATTTTCGACCACGCCAAACCAACATAACTACTATTGACAACATGCCTTCTGTTTTCAAGACATGCGAAGAGGCCCAGGGGTACTGGAGTCTGCTGCAGCGCCAAATGGTCCAGTACATCCCACTACTGGCTGCCACTACGGCCTCACTCGCCCTACCTCGCGTCACAGAAGATCAAGACCTGAGGGCCAAACTTGGAAGTGTTCGGGAGAATCCCAAGATCGTCAAATTTGTCAGCGAATCTAGGTACTGGCTCCAGCGCTGGTCTGACTCCTTCACTCCTCTTCTCCATTCCGCCTCCATCAACCGGCACACCAATTTTCAACTCTATCTCGAAGCCATCAACCTACGTCTTGAATATCTTGTTCTGTATATCTATACTGCCATGACACGCTTCTCTGACCTCGAAAATGCACGCTCCATCACCCCTTACTACAGAGAGCTGACATCCATTGCTGAGACCTTGATATCCTGCCGGCCCAACTGCGGTTTCGCCATGGACTCGGGCTGGACATGGCCTCTCTTCATAGCCTCTTTTGGCTGCCGTGATGCAGCTGTTCGTGATGACGCAATCCGTGTTTTAGAGAAATACCCTGTTCGAAATACTCTTCGGGACAGTCGTATATACCGGGCGATAGCACTCAAAAACCGTGAGGTAGAGATGATGAATATTCTAGAAGGTAGCGAGGATGAACAGTGGCTACGTCTTCGACGGAGAGAGCTTGTTTTTGAGGATTTAGGATCGAGCATCATCTTTCGATCGGTACAGAAGAATAGCATCACAGGAGAGTGGGAGTTGGTCGAGGAGGTTGCTGCCTTTTCAGTAGGCGAGGATGGGATGCTGGAGTGGAGGAGGCAGCCCATCTCCGACTCGGCGTCTATTCTATCAGGAGTTTGTTAGGTGCAGAATGTGTTTGCATATCCCACGTCACCGGATTCAGAAGTTATGTGTTTTTATACCACAAGTTTGGGTAGAATGTTGGATATTTAGAACCATGTTTTAGTATGGGAAAAGGGGTTGTTCGCAAAGCATTAGCATGTATGGCGGGTGCAAGTAAGAATTGAGTTTAGCGATATAGCAAACGACAATTCAGAGAAAAATGTACGAAACATTCTGCTGGACTTCTCACAAACAGGAAGTGACATGCATATCACCGGCCCATCAAACCCGCAGCCATATCTTCGCATCAGGCACGAGCTACCTGGTACTTTAACCAAAAGCTAATTGGAAGTAGTTTGTTTTAGAGACCTAAAACGTTGAGTTGAAACTCAAAACAACACCTTCTTGTCAAGGTGCCAAACATAAGAGCCTCAACGGATCAACCAATACCTACTAATCAAACCTCCCCTCTACAAGCTGGATGAGGTCCCCCTGAGTTTCTTTCTAGCACACGACTATGTCCAAGAAGACGTAGTGACGGGTGATATTAGGAATACTTCTGAGATATACAGCCTTGGAGATACCATCACTGGGTTAGTATACCTCCTTAGCGAGAGCAGTCGAAAGGGGCACCAAGATGTTATCAAACTCTTTTCGTAAACTCCCATGAGTGACGGCGTTTGCTCCTGCTTGCCTACTTCGCAAACAGTTCTTACGGAGAACGAGCATTCTCCCTGAGATGTTTCAAAAGCTGACGGTTGCCTCAGACATACCTAAGCCAGAGGGCTATCGTAGGTACCTACCCACGTCGGCAGTCAGTCAAAGGCAAGAGCTGAAGCCAGTAGATTCTTGCCTCTAACAATCTCAACGTGCTGCACATTGTAGCAGTTCAGGTTTCAGGGCTGCAACTAAGGGTAGCAAAGCTCCTTCCCACTTCCACCACACACCTTTCAGATTCTTTCTGATTCACCTCCCTTCCTGCCTTCACCCTCTCACCTGCTTCTTCTTTCACTCTTACCTCCGTTCTCAACATCTCTCTTCTTCCACCTTTCCCCTTCTCCACGTCTCCTGGTAGGCTACCTCCCATCTGGCAGCGTCAGAAGCTAGGTAGATATCAGAGTGCTACCGTTCCTCATTAGTTCACGGTTTCTGCCCGGCAACCCGTTTTCAAAGCAAATCCTTTCTTTGTTTATTTCTGTTCCATTGCCCCCTTCGAAGTCATCGTAGGATCAACTTCTCGTCGACCCTGTTTTCACGCTACAGTCTTTTGATCAGAGTGGTCGTTTTGAACAATATCGTTTGCAAAGCATCGTTTATCTCGTCCATCTGTTTGTATTTCACAAGCATTTCGAGATTGAAATTCTTCTCTCGCATTTCTTTGCTCAGTCTTTCTCAGAGGTAGCTGATAAAGCAGCAGCAGCAGCAGCAGCAGCAGCAACAACAACAACAACAGCTACAGAGTATCACTTGATACCCTTGGAATACATTGTATTCAAGCTCACAGCCTGAGGAGCATCAAACACTAACATGGCTTCTCACGAAGCAGTTGAGGTATTGTATTGTTGCAGCCCTTTTTCCTCTCCCTCTTTCTAACAAAAATCATTCAGGATAAGCGCCCTATAGACATTATCCGAGATTATGTCTTTGGAAGTCAAGCTTCGCCGCCGACTGATGGCAGTAAATGGCAGTCTATGCCAGAGCTGCCGTCATCGGAAGAATTAATGGCGTCCGAGCCCTTTCCGCTGCCCGTTTTCGACGTGGATAACCCTATCAGCAAGGAAGGATACTTGGAAGCCCAATACCTCCTGAGCCGCTTTGAGGGCGTGGAACTTTTGCGAAGGGCTGTCAATGAGTTCAAGAGAAGCCCATCAATGATGGACACTCCAGACTTCTATATTTACACCCAGGTATGTTCTCCCGTCATGTTCGCTTTTAATCTAATGGATTTAGGTTCATGTTCAAGGCTACCTGTTTGCTCGTCAAGGGCCTGCCTGTCGCATATCCTTGTCCACAGACAGATCTGCTGTCAAAGTAAACTGGTCCCAGTCCGGACGCCTCACTGCAGGAACACTGCTTGCTCTCTCTACCATGAGCGATGCTTTTCAAACTCAATGTTTTGTTGGAGTCGTCGCCGCTCGCTATCTTGAAGGTGGTCTCGAACCAGAAGACGACAGCAAACCACCAAGCATAGAAATTTTCTGGGCCAATCCCAACGACGCCATCTTTGACCCATCGTTGGAGCTGGTCATGCTGGAGGCCAATGGGGGTTACTTCGAAGCAGTCCGGTATGCAATGACTGGATTACAGTACGCTGCTCATGTTGAGTAAGTCGATCGTCCCTGCTACTTTCATTACTAACCTTGAACAAGATCCAAATTCGATAAGTACATCATCAATGGATGCTCACAGCAACAAGTCGCTCGGTACATTGAAGATATTCCGGATCAGATGGCACATCGCTCACCCAGAGCACGAAATCTGGATGCGTCACAAGAAGAGGCCTTTTCAAGAATGACGACGCAGGAGATGGCCATCGTACAGGGACCTCCAGGGACTGGGAAAACGTTCACATCTGTGGTTGCACTGGAAAGTCATGTACGGACTTTGAAAGCCAGTTCTCTCAGCAATGGCTCCATCCCCCCCGTCATTGTCTCGGCACAAACAAACCATGCACTGGACCAGCTCCTGTCAAGATGTATGTCGTCTGAGCTCATCGTTGCCAGATTAGGTGGCCGTACAGACGATGAGGCCATCGAAGGTCGCTCAGTGTACAATCTTCGACAAAACTCTAACGACCGCCGAGGTGGCGGCAAGGGAGATGCAGCCCGAAGAGGGCTCATTGACCAAATAAAAAAGTTTCTAACCACCTGCTTCCCGTCGGGGCTTATTTCGGCTGAACAATTCTTGCAGGAAGGGATCCTTACAGAAGCTCAAAAAGATTCCCTGGACGATAACGAATGGGAATCTGCACCGCAACAGGGCGATAGTGAAGAGGATGCAACCGAGTCAATCCGTCTCTGGCTTGGAGACTCAATCGAGCCAGGTAAATCGTACTTTTATGTCCCACCAACTAACCAAGTCGAAGCTCCTATCGTTGAGACCTCAATGCCTGACGATGCCGCTCGAAAAGCCGAGGACAAGAAAGAGCGGATGCATGGCACTTTTGTCCCAACCGAATTCCACTGGATAAGCAAATCATCCGCCCAAGACACAGGAAGAAACCGCTTCTTCAGAGCCAAGAAGGAGCTAGGACAGGAAGATCTGTATAACATCAGACCACAGTGGCGAGGCTCGGTGTATCAATATCTGCGCAAAAGGTTGCTTGAGAAGAGGGCTTTACAGTTCTCAAAACTCCTTGGTGAATACAACCGTCTCTGCAAGGAATCGCTCGCCAGCAGATGGGAAAGAGACGTCAAGATCATCCAGCATGAGAAGATCCAAATTCTGGGATGTACTGCGACAGGATTATCCAAATACCACGGTCTGATTGCGGCTCTGAAGCCTCGAGTCATGATGATCGAGGAAGCAGTAGAGACAAGAGAGGCAAATATCACATCAGCACTATACCCATCCCTGGACCAACTGGTCCTTGTAGGCGACCACCAGCAATTGGTACCTCATGTTGATGTTCGTGAGCTGGAAGGTGCACCTTACTATCTCAACGTCTCTCTTTTCGAGAGGTTGGTGCATCTCGATCTTCCATATGCAATGCTCCGAGTCCAGAGACGAATGAAGTCCGACCTCCGGGAGATTGTCCATGCCTTTTACCCTATGTTGGAAGACCACGAGTCCGTCAAAGATCCCAAGAATCGACCTCCAGTCCCGGCCATGGGTGGGAAGAGCCTGTGGTGGTTCGACCATGTCTGGGTGGAGAGCATGCACGACTTCTCATACTCCAACCCGCAAGAGGCGGAAATGATCGTACGGTTCATTCGTTACCTGCTGCAGAACGGCGTCCGTCCATCACAAGTAACAATCCTGACTTATTACAATGGGCAAGTCTCTCTCCTCAAGGCCAAGCTCCGAAATGATCCTGTTCTGGCTGAAATCAATCCAACTCAAGAGTGGTCCGTCCGAACGGTAGATGGGTTCCAGGGTGAGGAAAATGAAATCATTGTCTTGTCCCTTGTCCGAAGCCCCGAAGGTCGTGTCAGGGTTGGCTTTGTCGAAAGTGAAAATCGAGCCGTGGTTGCGACGAGCCGAGCTCGGTGTGGCATGTACATTTTCGGGAATAGCAGTAACCTCCTGAGCAGCACTTTACGCAGTCAACAGACTTGGCAGAAGGTATACGATGTCTTCGCGGCAAAAGCAGCCATCGGAGAATCCCTCCCAGTTGTCTGCAAGAAGCACGGTAATACGACTGAGATTTCAGAGATTGATGATTGGGATCGGATTCCTGGTGGCGGATGCAGCCAAGGATGCGATGAAACGTGCATGGCTGGCCATACGTGCCCATCGACGTGTCACCCTACCGAACACAGTGATCTTTCATGCATAAAATGCCATCAAATTTCACTTGTGGAAAGACCTCGAATCGAAGCCGAACAGCGTGCTGAGCCAACTAAGCCTCTGGTCCATGGGCCTACTGAGCCAACAAGCGAAGATTTTATGGAGGATTATCACAACTCGTTGTTACCAAAGACAGGGGACGTGATGGAAGACTCTTCGTATAGTTCCAAGTCGCTGGCATCAGAAGATTTCCAACTACGCTCGAAAGGTGGCTGGAGTCAGGATGACATAATGCAAGGAGATCGCGAGATCTCAGAGTGGCAGAAACAGATCAAAATGCAGAGCGACCGTGACAAGACACTCCAGCCCAGGATAGTCGAGAGGTATCGTTCAACAATTACATGTGGAGACTTGGGACGTGTGGTTGGTCCAGCCGTACATGTACAGCACACAACTCCTGAAGCTTGTCGCAGGTATGCCGAACCAACATTGAGTGAGTCTAGCAGCGAGTTCTCAGACCAGCCAAGCCGGAAGCGTTTACTCCTTGATGAAGCTTCCGGGTTTCATTTCCTGGACTCTGTGGTATCTGAAGGTTCAACAGATGACATTGGCAGCGGAGGCAGTGCGCTGGATGCATGTCTATTAGAGAATGCCGAGAAAGAAACGGATCTCATTGTCTTCGACTGAGACAGTATCATCCATCAATGGGTCTTGAAGGGATACTGAAAGAGATACAAAAGTGAGGATTGTGGATTGGATGAGGACCTGAGAAAAAAGAGAATACCAAAATGTATCAAGTTGTGTTGAAGTTTGAGAAGTTCTAGCCAATAGTTATGAATCACGGTGATGAGGATTGTGTGTTTTGAAGCGAAGTTGAGATGTACTAATACATTGGCTGAGTTGGGCTGGACTAGGATTAGGACTAGAACAGGGGTGGGGACTTTGGTGGATGCTTCTGTATGGTTTGGACCATGGTAGTCTGTGGTACCTGAATAGGTGGGCAGCTAAGATAGGTAGATGCAGAGAACACGACATACATGAGATTGATGATCTTTGAATTTACTTTGAGTACTTCTGTGCTTGTTTGAACCTTGACTGTGGGCGGCGTCGGCCACCTGTTTTTTTCTTCTTAGTTGTATTTATTTCTCCGCCGAAAAACGTATTCCGTTACCTAAACTCGAGGTGAAGGCAATCTTGCATCCGTCAAAGGCGACGACACCGGCGCGTCGTGGGCAGCTTTACACATTATCGCTACTCGAATATGATCGCATAGCCGAACGAACTTCAGGGTCATCTTGTAGCTACAGTCGACTACCGCGACTTCTCTGCGCCTTTGTAGCCATCTATTACTAAGGAGGAGACCAAACAACTATTTGAAGGCTTATTGGGTTCGCGCGCCATGCTTGACGACGACCGATTATCGGCAAGCTCAGCCGAGTCTGACCGTGACGATGACCAAGACAACAACAATGCGGACCAAGACAACGATGTCGACGAAATGATGGAGGACGCATATGATGGTGGCGATGGAGACGACGACGATAACAACGACGACGACGACGACGATGGCGATAACGACGATGACAATGACAATGACGATGATGGAGATGGAGATGGCCAGGGAGACGCAGACGCAGACGGTGACGGTGACGGAGATGCAGACGATGCGGGCAACACTAGCCAGGGGCCTGGTGACTCCAACGATCAATCTGGTACAGACGTCAAGGCAGAGCGCAACGGCGAAACCAGCGGGAGCGGCGACGAGTCCAAACAGCGCAAATCGGCCACACCAGGTCCCTCGACGTACACGAAATGGCCAGTCCCCAGACCTGAGATGGTTTCAGCCCGCCTCTACGATATCATACCTACCATGGCAGCCCCACAGTCGACAAGCGTCAATGCCATGGCTATCACGCCCGACTTGCGATACTGGATCACAGGCGGATCGGATGGGTATATTCGCAAATATGACGGTCCAAACACCATCAACGGAAAATCTGCGTTGACTGTAGCACAAAAACACCCCTTTGTGGACAGCGTTACGAAAGCCGGTATACTCATGTCGTATTGGGAGAACGAGGAGCCTTCTCCTCCGGGTCGTGGAGATCAAGAACATATTCTTTCGCCTGTCTATTCATTGGCCGTTCACAGCGAGGCACTCTGGTTGCTGTCGGGCTTGGAATCCGGAGGCATCAATCTCCAGAGCGTGCGGCACGACGAGGGCAAGAGGATCTGTTGTCTGCAGCAGCACACGAATGCGGTCAGTGTGCTGACGCTGGCGCAGGATGAGACGAGCGTGCTCAGTGGTAGTTGGGACAAGAGCATCCTGGACTGGGATCTGAACACGGGCCAGACGATACGTAGCTTTGATGGTAACGCAGGTCAAATATCTGCTATCGAGCTGCGGCCAGCTAGTGGTGCTCCTATCCCAGAAGATGCGGATGAGCCACTCCCAACGACGACAATGGTTACCAACAACGGAGCGCCTCCGGTTAATGGGAACTTTTCGAATGGGTTGGACGACAGCGGCGCGGATGGGTTCAAGTCCCCGTTCGACGACGGTAACGAAGCTCAAGCATCTCCGGCGCACGAGAGTCTTTTTGGTGGCAGCGACACGGGCAGTCTTTTTGGCGAGACCAAGGAAGATCAACCGTTTGGACACGACGAGGATGAATACGGTACGGGAGCTATGGACATGACAGGCCACGGTCACGATAGTGCTATGGACCATTCAGCAGACATGGCCACTCTTGAAGCGACAAAGGAACCGGATAAAGACCCGGAGACACAACCGGCACCAGCTGTGCAGCCACCTGAAGACTCGATGGATGTGGATGAACCAGTAACGCAGTCTATAGAGACAGCCTCCGCTGCTGATAGCAACGGTATCAAGAGCCCAATTCCGGAAACGCAACTATCCCAGGATACCCAGATACAAACGCAAATCGACTCGGAAGTATCCGCCATCAAACGTTCCCAATCCCCCATGGTCCTCACATACCAAGCTGCAACCGCCCACGACCCAACACAGACATCACCCACAACGTTCCTCTCGGCCGCCATGGACGGCGTCATCCGTATCTGGGACAAGCGCGTGCCGGACTCTGTCGCGCGCATCAACAACAGACCGGGCGTGCCCCCCTGGTGTATGGGCGCCTGCTGGAGTCCCAACGGCAACATGATCTACGCGGGGAGGAGGAACGGCACGGTGGAGGAGTTTGATATCAACAAGGCGAGGAGGGGGTGGGAACCGGAGAGGATTCTCAAGTTCCCTGCTGGTAGTGGTGCTGTCAGTGCTGTCAGACCGATGGTCAACGGTAGACATCTCGTATGGTGAGTCCCCCCCCCTTGTCTATAACATTACTC